>JAAAKG020207987.1:0-22847 GCA_010014905.2 Druon quercuslanigerum | reverse complement strand
TTTGGGTGAGAGTTTATCTTTTTGATTTAAAAAGTGGATTTTCTTGGTTGAAAATTTATATGTTTTATTAAAAATCCAACTATTTTGTTAAAAATTTATTTTTTTGTTAAATATAAATTATTTTAGTTAAAAATTAATTTCTTTGGTTAAAATTTTAATGATTTTATTGATGATTCATGTATTTGGTTAAAAATTCAAAAAGTAAAAGTCTCTCTTTTTAATTAAAAATTTATTTATTTTTTGAAGATTGAACTATTTTTGTTAAAACTTATGTTTATCTTTTTCGTTGAAAATTACTTTCTTTGTTTAAAGATTTAATTATTTGGTTTAAAATTAGTTTCTTTGTTTAAAGATTTAATTATTTGGTTAAAAATATATATTTTTTTAAAATTCATCTTGTTTATTATAAAATTAATTTTTTTGGTTGAAAGTTTTTTTTTGTGAATGAATTTCTTTGGATAAAGATTTAACTGTTTTCTTCAAAATTTATATCTTTTGTTAAAAATTCATTTTTTCATTGAAAAATAATCTTCTTCTTTGAAAATCGACTATTGTGCTTCAATTAGTATCTAAAAATTAATTTCTTTAGTTAAAATTTTAAAGATTTTATTGATAATTCATGTATTTGGTTAAAAATTGATATTTTTTGGTATGAAATCTATTTTTTTGGGTTAAAAGTGTGTCTTTTTGGTTAAAAAATAATTTGTTTTGTTGAAGATTCAACTATTTTCTTGAAAATTTATATCTTTTGTTCAAAATTTATTTTTTTATAGAAAAATAATCTTTTTTGTAAAAATGAACTATTTTGTTTCAATTTCTTTTTTTTATTAAAAATCATTTTTTTAATCTGAAAATTTAACTATTGCATTTTTATATCAATAGGAACAACTTTAGTAAAAAATTAATTATTTGGGTAAAAATTGAACTATTTTATTAATAATTTATGTATTCTGTTAAAAATTGATCCTTTTCGGTATAAAATAAACTTTCTTGGTTAAAAGTTTATCTTTTTGGATGAAAATTAATTTCTTTGTTCAAAAAATGCTAAAAATAAATGTTATTTATATTATACAATTAATTTTTCTGGTTAATAGTTTATATTTGTGTAAAAAATTAGTTTCTTTAATCCAGAAGTATTATTTTTTTATGTAAATAATTATTTTGCGTAAAAAATATGGTAAAATGATTAAAGTTGAAGGCGAGAGGCGACTCTGTAAGGATTCTGAATTCACACAAATTTCCCGGATTCCGATAAGAAACGTATTTTAGAAGTCTGGTAAAATTTAGTGGTAAGACTTTAAAGTGGAGTCAGAATTTCGTGACCTTTGCTAACTCGGTACCTACGAGCTCGTTCCATTATTCGAATAAGTTTCCTGACGATGAAGAGGGCGGGTCGTAAGAAGGGAACTCAAGGGGAGCATAATGAGCAGGATGAAGACAGTACCTGTCGTAATCCCTGCTCCCTCGAGAGGAAGTCAACTCTTAAGTACAATTTGCCTCAAAATTAAGAAAAAAAATTTAGGAAGAAAAAAGTCCATAAACACTTATGCTGATTAAAAAGAGATCATAAACTGAAAAGTAATCGTGGTAAATGTGAAATAATTTAAAATGAATAAATATAGGATAAATAAATAAATAATAATGTTTAAATTTAAAATAATATAACTTCAAAATTGAAAAAATTTCGATTTAGTGTGGGGGGGGGGGGGGGGCTGAGCCCCCTCTGAGATTTAAGACACCAAAAATAAATTTTGAAAATTAGTATATCAGGATGGACAATTTTAATTTATTATTTTAATTTATTATAATCTCAGAAAAATGTTTCAGTCAAAAGTTGAAGGGGAAAGTGGGTTCAACTACTGGTACCAATGCCCCTCATCTTGGATTCGATTTTCAAGGTTATTTGAAGGACAAAGAGTTTTTTTTAAATAAGAACGCCTACTTTTGACCCCAGATTTGAATATAGCTGGAAGTTTTAGGTTCAAAAGTATACTTTTATGAAGGTCATAGCAGGTCAAATTAGGGTCAAATTTGTGATAATGCTCGAAAAATGGGTGTGAGCTCGGAATTGAGGTTGGGAGCTGCAGAATGTTTCGGAAAAAAGTGATCAAAGGCAGAGGAATCACCTACTGGTACTAATGACCTTGACCTTGAATTATCTTTTTAAGGTTATTTGAAAGTCAATGTGATTGTTTAGATTGGAACCCCTACTTTTGACCCCATATTTGAAAAGAGCGGGAAATTTTACGCTCAGCATGATATTTTTATGAAGATCGTGGCAATGTCGAATGAAGGTGAAATTTACAATAATGCTTCAATAATGACTTTCAGGAAGTGGTGTTCATTGATGCTTGACTGGTTTCATATCTTTGAAAAGTTTTTTTAAGAATTAAAATACAAAGAAAAAACTTTGCATTTTGAAAAAATGGATTTCAAATCTATTTAAGCATGTTTGAGCTTGATTTGACTTGAATGGAATCTTAGATGTCTTTTGACCTCAAGAAGTTTTTTAAAAACATTTTTTAGTACACAGTAAATTGACACAGTGAAGTTCTCGCTCCTTTGAAATCTAGGGTCAAAATTAGGGGTTACCATTTTAAAAAACCTCTTTGACCCTTAAATAACCTTGAAAATCGAATGCAAGCTCAAGTTCATTGGTACCAGTAGGCGATCCATCTGCCTCAGAGAACTTTTGTCCGAAACATTTTGCTACTCCGGACATCGATTCCAAAGTAACGAGAATTATTGAAACATCATCGCAAATTTGACCTTCATTTGAACTTTATAAAAATATCCTTTTAAACGTAAAATTCCCCGCTTTTTTGAAATCGCAGATATAATGTAGGGTTTTCCATTTCAAAAAATCACATTGACCTTCAAATAACCTTGAAAATCGAATTCAAGGTCAAGGTCACTGGTAGAGTAGTTATATAAATTACTTTAAGGCTTCTTAAATTCCTTGATAATTTTGTATACCCTAATTATCAGATCATATTCTGAGTTTTTTCGTAGAAAATTTTAAAACATGTAATCCCGCCCCCACCCTTTTTAAAGAAATACTTGAATCGTCAACAGGAAAAGATTTTTCAATCAGCGCAAAAAAAATATTGCCCAAAATGTAGAATTTTTAATTTAAACAAAAGTGAATCATCAGCCAAGATGATTAAATAAATAAATAAATTGAAACAAAAAAGATTACCTTGTAACCAAAAATGGAACAGTTGAATTTTTACACAAAAAAATAATTTTTTATTTAAAGAAGGCATATTTTACGAAAAATTTAAATTTTCTACCACATATTTAGATTTTCTTATCTAATTTTTCAATGTTCAAGGCAAAAGAAGCTTTAAAGGAAATGCATATATTTTTTACCAAAAAGTTGAATTTTCAAGCAAGAATATTATTTTTCTACGAAAATAGGCCAAATTTTTACAAACTGCATAAATTTATAAACAAATAGTTGAGTTTTTAACGCAAAGAAATTAATTTGGGACAAAAAATAAAATATTTAAATTTTAACTTGAAAAAATTGATTTTAAAATATAGGGAAAAAATCTTCTAAATAAAGTTAGAGTTTCTACCACATAGTTGAATTTTCCAAGCAGAAAAATTTTATTTAAAAAAAAAAATTTTTCGATTTACAAAATTAATTTTCAAATAGTAGAATTTTCAATAAAAAATATAATAGTTGATAATTTAATAGAAAAACTATTTTAATTTTAAATAAAACACAACATAATTTAACCAAAAAAAGAAGAATTTTCAGCAAAATAGTTAAGTCCTCAACCAAAAAAATTCATTTTCATCCAAACAGTTGTATTTTTAACTAAAAATTGGATTTTTACAAAAAAAAATTTTTAACGAAATAGTTGAATTTTCAACTAATAAGAATAATTTTCCACCAAAAAAATGATCTGCCTGTTCCAAAATTTATCTTTTTGCTCGAAAATTGGACTATTTCGTTGAAAGTTATTAATTTTTTTAATTGTTTTAAAAAATTTTTTTTCTAAATTTGTTTTTAATTAAAAATTAAAAAAAAATTTTTTTTTGAAAACGTACCTATTCCCTTTTTGGTTAAAAATCCATTTTTTGGGTTGGAGATTTATCAATATTGTTAAGAATTAAGTTTTTTTCTTAAAAGATGAACTATTTTGTTGAAAATTTTTGATAAAAATTTATTTATTTAACTCTGAATAAAACTAATACATTTTTGCTTGAATTCTTTTTAAGTTAAAAATTCATTTATTTTGTTTAAATATCATTTTTTTAGAGTTGGAAATTCAACATTTTTTATGAAATTTATATTATATATTGACAGAAACGTCTATCTTGATTAAAAATTCAACTCTTTTGTTGGAAGTGATCTATCTTGTTAACATTTTTTTTCTGCTCGAAAAATAATTTTTTTAAATTCATTCATGTATTTTCTTAAAAATTCATCTTTGTTGGTATTAGATAATTTTCCTGGTAAATTTCTTTGGTTAAGGATGAAGTAATTTTGTTAAAAATTCGTTTCTTATTGAAAGTTAATCTTTTGAATTTGAACATTTAAATTTTTTGTTGAACATTTATTTTTGGTAAAAACTTCAGTTTTTGTTTAAAAATTCATGCGTTTTCTTAAAAATTCATATTTTATGATAAAAAAATAAACTTTCAAGTAGAAAATCTTTTTTTTGCCTCAAACATTTTTTTCTTAATCGACTGAAAAATTTGTCTTGTCTGAAAATTCCACCCTTTTTGTAAAAATTTTTCTTCGGGGTTTGAAATCCCTATTTTTTTCTTCAATATTTAACTAATTAGTCATTTAAAAGTCCATTTTTTAAGTTGGAGATTTATCAATTTTCTTAAAAATTAAATTTTTTCTTAAAAAATAAACTATTTTGTTAAAAAAAAATTAATTTGTTGAACTCTGAATTAAACTAATACTTTTTGGCTTGGATAATAATTTTTTTTAGTTAAAAATTCATTAATTTTGTTTAAATGTCGTTTTTTTCAAATTGCCTTTTTTATGAAATTTATATAATATATTGACTGAAACGTCTATTGTGGTTGAAAATTAAACTCTTTTGTTAGAAGTGATATACCTCGTTTAAATTTTTTTCTGTTCGAAAAATAATTTTTTTTCAAACTAAAAAAGAAAAAGAAAATTAATTTTGAGTTAAAAATTTATCTTTTTTAGTTGTAAATTCATGTATTTTCTTAAAAATTCATCTTTGTTGGTATTAGATAATTTTCTTGGTTGAAAGTTTATTTTGTAGTTGAAAATTGATCTTTCGAAGTTTTAAATTTATGTGTTTGTCAAAAATTTGTCTTTTTTAGTAGAAACTTGATCTTTTTTGTTAAAAATCCAACTATTTGGTTAAAAATCCATTTTTTGGGTTGGAGATTCATCAATTTTCTTTAAAAAAATTTTTTTCTAAAAAAATAAACTATTTTGTTAAAAAAAAATTAGTTTGTTGAACTCTGAATGAAACTAATACTTTTTAGCTTGGATAATAATCTTTTTGAGTTAAAAATTCATTTTTTTGCGTTGAAATGTCGTTTTTTCGATGTGGAAATTCAACATTTTTTATGAAATTTATATTATGTATTGACAGAAACATCTATCTTGGTTAAAAATTGAACTGTTTTGTTGAAAGTGATCTATCTCGTTGAATTTTTTTTTCTATTCGAAAAATAATTTTTTTAAAACTAAAAATGAAAAAAAAAATAATTTTGGGTTAAAATTTATCTTATTTAGTTGTAAATTGATGTATTTTCTTAAAAATTTATCTTTGTTCTTATTAGATAATTTTACTTGGTTCAAGGCTTATCTTCTAGTTAAAAATTTCTTTGGTCAATGATTAAATAATTTTGCTAAAAATTTGGTTTTTATTGAAAGCTAATCTTTTTAATTTAAGCATTTAAATTTTTTTGGACATTTATTTTTGTTCAAAACTTAAGTATTTGTTTAAAAATTCATATTTTATGATAGAAATTTTTTTTTATAAAATAATCTTATAAGTAGAAAATCTTTTTTTTTGCAACAAACATTTTTTTCTTAATCGACTGAAAAATTTGTCCCGTCTGAAAATTCCACCCTTTTTGTAAAAATTTCTCTTCTGGGTTTGAAATCTCTATTTTTTATTTAAGATTTAACTAGTCAGTTAAAAATCCATTTTTTGGGTTGAAGATTCATCAGTTTTGCTAAAAACTAAATTTTTTCTTAAAAAATGAACTATTTTGTTGAAAATTTGTTTTTTTTTAATAATTTGTTGAACTCTGAATACAACTATTACACTTTGGCTTGTATAATAATCTTTATTAGTTAAAAATTAATTTATTTTGTTGAAATGTTGTTTTTTTCGAGTTGGAAATTCAACATTTTTTATGAAATTTATATTATATATTGACATAAATGTCTAACGTGGTTGAAAATTACTCTTTTGTTGGAAGTGATATACGTCGTTTAAATTTTTTTTCCTTTTCGAAAAATAATTTTTTAAAACTAAGAATGAAAAAAAAAATTAATTTTGGGATGAAAATTTATCTTTTTTAGTTGTAAATTTATGTATTTTCTTAAAAATTCCTCTTTGTTGGTATTAGATAATTTTCTTGGTTGAAAGCTTATCTTCTAGTTGAAAATTTCTTTGGTTAAAGATTAAATAATTTTGTTAAAAATTAGTTTTTTATTGAAAATTAATATTTTTAATTTAAGCATTTAAATTTTTTGTTGGAAATTTAATTTTGTTCAAAACTTAAGTTTTTGGTTGAAAATTCCTGTATTTGGTTAAAAATTCATGTTTTATGATAAAAAAAAGTAATCTTTCAAATAGAAAATCTATCTTTCAACATAAAAATTCAACTAATTTTTCAAATTTTATTTTTCTTAATTGAGTTCTTCAAACTAAAAATTTAACTTTTCTGTTTTTGGGTGGAAATTTATTTATTCCGTTGGAATTTTTTTCCTAATTAACTGAAAAATGTGTCCCGCCTTAAAAAGCCACCCTTTTTCTGGGTTTGAAATCTATATTTTTTTATTCAAGATTTAACTAGTCAGTTGAAAATCCTTTTTCTATGAGTCTTAAAATTATTATTATTTTTGAATTTGTTCAAGAACCTTGGGAAAATTAGAATTTAGTATAAGCTTAGCAAAAAATAAATTTAAATTTAATAAACTTTTAATTTTAGGATGTAACCATTTTTAACATTCGCTTTCACTGTGTTAGTGAGGAAGCACTCGAAATATAAAAATCTGGGTCGCTGGAGATTGATGCCACTTATCCATTCGAGACCATGTGAACTTCTGGCCAGGACACTGAACTCGTCGGGATCTTTGATAACAAGTGTCTTCAGATTTTCCGTTTAGGAAATGGAACAGTAGTCAAAGAAATTTCCATTTTCACTCATAACCAGAGCCAGTGATCTAGCAAAGACAAGTGCGATACATCTGGTGAAAAAATTTTGAGTCTCTTCAAACTCAGCTTAAATTAGACGTATCCGCTCCAGCGGCACTCATATAAGATAATATGTGTGATACATTGGGTGCACTTAAATTATTTCAAAATTGTTAGTTTCAAATTTCTTCACACAGGAAGCACTTGTGTTGATTCAACAAAACTTTTTTCTCTATTTTTCTTCAGTAGAGATAATTACTTTTAAGAAGATAAATGTTGGTTTCAAGCAGCCATTATCAGCATAGCCGTCCAAATATTTTTTGATACAATGAAAAGTTTCCCAAAATTTTTTTTCGAATTTAGAAAAATAAAAAAATTGTTTTAAAATGTTCTAAATTTTTTTTTTGATTTTTTTTTTTGAAAACTTAACTATTCATATTTTTTGTTGAGAATTCATCGCCCACACGTTTCCATTTTAAAAATTCTAATTTCAAGAAAAACAAATCAATTTGATCCAAGTCAAGTGTAGATTCACAAGATTTATAATTTTAGTTGAAAACTAAACTCTTTTATTAAAAATGAACATTTTTGTTGAAAATTTATATTTTTAGGGTTGAGAATTCTACTGTTATTTAGTTAATGCATCATTTTGGCTAAAAAATGCAACTATTTAGTTTGAAATTCATTTCTTTTTTTGAAAATTCTTCTTTTTGTCTTGGTATAGATAATAATAAAAGCAGTTTTTAAGTTGATAGTGTAATAAAAAAATATTGGGAAAAAAAAATGTTTAACGAATGAGTTGAATTTTCCACTAAGAAGATTAATTTTCTACCAAAAAATGATCTGCCAGTTCCAAAATTTATCTTTTTGCTGAAAATTTAAAGATTTTGTTGAACGTTGTTATTTTTTGTTAATTTTAATTTTTAAAAAAATTTTTAAATACAAATTTTTTTTTAATTTTTGGATTTTTTTGAAAAGGAAAATTTCAGTAAAAATTGATCTTTCGAAGTTGAAAATTCATGTGTTTGTCGAAAATTTGTCTTTTTTGGTAGAAATCTGATCTTATTTCTTAAAAATTCATTTATTTGGTTAAAAATCCATTTTTTGGGTTGGAGATTCATCAGTTTTGTTAAAAATTAATTTTTTCCCTAAAAAATGGACTATTTTGTTGAAAATTATTTAAAAAAATAATTTTTTTTAATTTTGAATGAAACTAATATATTTTGAGTTGGATAATAATCTTTTTGAGTTAAAAATTCATTTATTTTATTGAAATGACATTTTTTCAAGTTGGAAATTTATTTCTTTTTTTTTGACAATTCAATTTTTGTGTGGAAAATTCGTCGATTTTGATATAAACAAAATTTCTGGTTAACAATGCAGTTGTTTGTTTAAAAACTTTTATAAATTCTTTTTTTATTGAAGAATTACCATTTTAGGAGAAATCCATTTCTTTGGTTGAAAACTGAACTATTTTATTGAAGCTTTTCTTATTTAAGGGTTTAATTAATTTTTGTAACGATATTTTAACTATATTTCATTGTGTAGAAAATTTTAATTTTTGTCTTAGACATTCAACAATTGTTTAAAATAATAAAGTTAATGAATATAATTTTTGTTATTGTATAGATAATAATAAAAGTAGTTATTAAGTCAATTCAGAAAAATAGTTCAATTTATAATCAAAGAGATGAATGTTCAATAAAAAATATTAGAGTTGATAGTTTAATAAAAAAAACTATTTTAATTTTAAATAAAACACAACATAATTTGAACAAAAAATATTTATTTTTAGTCACACAGTTATATTTTGAACTAAAAATTGGATTTTTACAAAAAAAAAATGTTTAACGAAATAGTTGAATTTTCAACCAAGAAGATTAATTTTCTACCAAAACATGATCTGCCTGTCCCAAAATTTATCTTTTTGTTTAAAAATTGAACTATATTGTTAAATGTTATTATTTTTTTTAAATTGATTTTAATTAATTTAAATTTTTTAAAAACTTTGATTAAAATTTTTTTTTTAATTTTTTTGAAAATGTATCTATTTGTTTTTAGAGTGAAAATTGATCTTTCGAAGTTAAAAATTCATTTGTTTGTGGAAAATTTTTCTTTTTTGTTAGAAACCTGTTTTTCCCCTAAAAATCCAACTATTTTGTTAAAAATACATTTATTGGGTTGCGGATTCATCAATTTTATGAAAAATTTATTTTTTTCCTAAAAAATGAACTATTCTGTTGAAAATTTTTGAAAAAATTAATTTGTTTGACTCTGAATGAAAGTAATACATTTTGGCTTGGATAAAAATCATTTGAGTTGAAAACTCATTTCTTTTTTTGAAATGCCATTTTGTCGAGTTGGAAATTCATTTCTTTTTTTAGAAACCTTAATTTTTGTGAGGAAAATTCGTTGATTTTTATATAAATAAAACTTTTGGTTAACAATGCAATTGTTTGTTTTAAAATCAATCTGTTTTAGTTAGGATTTAACTATTTTGTCAAAAATTTGTCTCCTTTATATAAATATTTTTTTTATTAAAGAATTATAATTTTAGTAGAAAATCTATCTCCTTGGTTGAAAATTGAACTATTTTGTTGAGGCTGCCCTTTTTGGGGGTTTAATTTATTTTTTTAACAAAATGTTAACGCTATTTCGTTGAGTAGAAAATTCCTCTTTTTGTCTTGGAAATTCAACAATTGTTTAAATTAATAAAGTTATTATATACAATTTTTATTATTATATAGATAATAATAAAAGTTGTTATTAAGTCAATTAAAAAAATAGTTCAATTTGTAACCACAGAGATGAATTTTAAATAAAAAATATTAGAATTGATAGTTTAATAAAAAACTATTTTATTTTTAAACAAAACACAGCATAGTTTAACCAAATAAGAAGACTTCAGCAAAATATTTGAAATATTAAACAAAAAATATTTATTTTTAGCCATAAAGTTGTATTTTTAATTAAAAATTGTAGAAAAAAAATGTTTAACGAAATAGATGAATTTTCAACTAAGAAGATTAATGTTCTACCAAAAAATGATCTGCCTGTTCCAAAATGTATCTTTTTGCTGAAAATTGAAAGATTTTGTTAAAGGTTATTATTTTTTTTTAAATTTTTTTTTAATTTTAATTTTAAAAAAAATTTGTAATTGAAAATTTGTTTAAAAAATTTTTTGACTGTTTTGAAAAGGAAAATCTATTCGTTTTTTGGTTAAAAATTGATCTTTCGAAGTTGAAAATTCATGTGTTTGTCGAAAATTTGTCTTTTTTTGGTAGAAACCTGATCTTTTTTGTTAAAAATATAAGTATTTGGTTTTGTTGAAAATTAATTTCGATTTGATTAATTTGATCCAATTTAAGTGTACATTTGAAAGATTCAGAATTTTAGTTGGACACTATACTGTTTTATTGAAAATTAACTTTTTTGGTGAAAATTTATATTTTTGGCGTTGAGAATTCTACTGTAATTTAGATAATGCATCATTTCTTTTTTTAGAAAATTATTCTTTTCGTCTTGTAAATTCAACAATTGTTTAAATTAAGAAAGTTATTAAATACAATTTTTATTATTGTATAGATAATAATAAAAGTTGTTATTATGTCATTTCAAAAAATAGTTCAATTTGTAACTAAAGGGATGAATTTTCAATAAAGAATATAATAGTTGATAATTTAATAAAAAAAACTATTTAATCTTAAATAAAACACAACATAATTTAACCAAAAAAGATTTATTTTCAGCGACACATTTTTATTTTCAAATAAAAATTTCATTTTTACAAAAAAAATGTTTAACGGAATAGAATTTTAGAATTATAATTTAATTAATAGATTATTTTATTTTTATTTATTATACATTAATAGAATTGAATTTTCAACTAAGAAGATTAATTTTTTACCAAAAAATTATATGCCTGTTTTCATATTTATCTGTTTGGTTGAAAATTGAACTATTTTGTTGAAACGTCATTATTTTTTTAAATTTAAATTTAAAAAAAAAATTCAATTGAAAAATTTTTGCACAAATTTAAAAAAAAATTATTTAATTTTCTTTTGGGTGAAATTAATCTTTCGAAGTTGAAAATTCATGTGATTATGGAAAATTTGTCTTTTTTGGTAGAAACTTGATCTTTTTTGTTGAAAATCCGACTATTTGGTCAAAAATAAATTTTTTGGGTAGGAGATTCATCAATTTTGTTAAAAATTAATTTCGATTTAATCGATTTGATCAATTTAATCCAGTTCAAGTGTAGATTGAGAAGATTCATAATTTTAGTTAAAAACTAAACTGTTTTATTAAAAATTAACTTTTTTGTTGAAAATTTATATTTCTAGGGTTGACAATTCCACTGTTATTTAGATAATGCACAATTTTGGCTAAAAAATGGACCTATTTAGTTGGAAATTCATTTCTTTTTTTTTTTTGAAAATTCAATTTTTGTGTTGAAAAGTCGTCGATTTTGAAAAAAAAATAAAATTTTTGGTTAACAATGCAATTGTTTGTTTAAAAAATAGTCTATTAATGTTGAGAATTTAACTATTTTTTTAACGTTATTATTTTTTTAATTAATTTTTTTATTATAATTTTAAAAAAAATTTTGATTTTTTCGAAAACGAAAATCTATTCGTTTTATGGTTGAAAATTGATCTTTCGAAGTTGAAAATGCATGTGTTTGTCGAAAATTTATCTTTTTTCTGTAGAAACCTGATCGTTTTTGTTAAAAATGCAACTATCTGGTTAAAAATCCATTTTTTGGTTTGGAGATTCATCAATTTTGTTAAAAATTATTTTTTTCCCCTAAAAAATGAACTATTTTATTGACAATTTGAAAAAAATGAATGTGTTTAAATCTGAATGAAACTAATACATTTTGCCTTGGATAATAATCTTTTTCAGTCAAAAATTCATTTATTTTGTTGAAATCACATTTTTTCGATTTGGAAATTTATTTCTTTTTTTTGAAAAATTAATTTTTGTGTGGAAAATTCGTTGATTTTGATATAAATAACATTTTTGGTTAACAATGCAATTGTTTGTTTAAAAACTAATCTGTTTTAGTTGAGGATTTAACTATTTTGCCGAAAATTCGTCTCCTTTATATAAACCTTTTTTTCATTAAAGAATTGTAATTTTAGTAGAAAATCCATTTCTTTGGTTAAAAATTGAACTATTTTATTGAAGGTTTTTTTATTTGTGGGTAAGCTAATTTTTTTAACGAAATTTTAACTATATTTCGTCGTGTAGAAAATTTTACTTTTTGTCTTAGAAATAGTTAGCGATACTTAGTGATCATTTAATAAAAAACTATTTTAGGTAGGTTTAAATAAAACACAACATAATTTAACCAAATAAGATTTATTTTCTGCCACAAAGTTGTATTTTTAACAAAAATTGGATGTTTACTACAAAAATGTTTAACGGAATAGTTTAATTTTCATCTAAGAAGATTAATTTTCTACCAAAAAATTATCTGCCTGTTCCAAAATTCATTTTTTTGGTTGAAAATTGAACTAGTATGTTAAACGTTATTATTTTTTTTAATTTAAATTTTAGCAAAAAATTTTCATTAAAATTTTGTTTTAATATATCAATTTGTTTTTTGGATTGAAAATTGATCTTTTGAAGTTGAAAATTTATGTGTTTGTGGAAAATTTGTCTTTTTTGGTAAAAACTTAATCTTTTTTGTTAAAAATCCAACTATTTGGTTAAAAATCAATTTTTTGGGTTGTACATTCATCAATTGTGTTAAAAATTAATTTTTTTCTTTAAAAATGAACTATTGAAACATTGTTTTTAAAAAAATTAATTTGTTTAACTCTGAATTAAACTATTAGATTTTGTTTTGGATAATATTATTTTTTAGTGAAAAATTTATTTATTTTGTAGAAATGTCATGTTTTTTTTAGTCGGAATTTCAACACTTTTTATGAAATTTATATTATATATTGACAGAAACGTCTATTATAACGTCTAATATATAAAATTATAATTTTAATAGAACCAAATCTATTTGATCAAATTCAAGTGTAGATTCAGCGGATTCGTAATTTTAGTTGAACACTAAACTGCTTGGCTAAAAATTAACTTTTTGGATGAAAATTTATATTTTAAGGGTTTAGAATTCCACTGTAATATAGATAATGCATTATTTTGGCTTAAAAAATTCAACTATTTAGTTGGAAACTCATTTTTTTAAATTTTTAATTAATTAATTAATTTAATTAATTAATTTTGTATGATTTAACTTTATTTAAATTAATCTGTTTTTGTTAAGGATTCAACTATTTCGTCGAAATTTCGTCTCTTTAAAATAAATCTTTTTTTATCAAAGAATTATAATTTAAGTGGAAAATCCATCTCTTTGTTTAAAAATTGAACTATTTTGTTAAGGCTTCCTTTTTGGGGGGGTTTAATAATTTTTTTAACGAAATTTTAACTATATTTCGTTGTATAGAAAATTTTGTATAGATACTAATAAAAGTAATTATTAGTTCAATTATTAGAATATAATCATAATATTTAATTAATCATTCTATTAATGATGTAGAAGAATTTTGTAAATTGGAAATTCAATCAAGCATTTATGACAAATAATTAAAATATTATTTAATTTATTGGATAATTACAGTAATTTAATTATAATAATGATTTAATGGAAGCATATTGTTTATTATGTAGAAATTTTTGCTTTTTAAATTCAAAATTAAGTTTTTCATATGGAAATTTAAATATTTCATTATCGGGTAAAAATTACTTTTTTTAGTTTAGCAATTCAACTAATTCGTTAAAAATATATGTCGTTTATTGAAAATTCGTCTTTTTCTGTACAAAATAAAAATCGTTGGGAAATTCAACTTTTGGTTAAATACTTCTGTATTATGTTCTTTTGGATCTTTTTGGATCTTTTTGTCTAGAGAATGAAATAGTTTGTTATAAAGTTTAACTATTTTGCAGTCATTTGGTTATTTGCATTAAAAATTAATTTCTAAATAAAAATTTAACTGTTCGATTTTTTATTAGAAATTCAACTACTTGATTATAATTGTATGTAAAGTATTAAAAATTCGTCTTTTTTGGTAAAAATAAAAATTTCTTTTTTTAAAGTTTATCTTTTTGGTTTAAAAAATTTTAGATTAAATTTTTTTCTTCATTTACTGAAAAAATTTTCTTCGTTAAAAATATTTTTTAAAAGCGGGAAAACATTACTTAAAATTTCAGACAGAAAAAAAAAATAAAAATAAGGCTCAAATTTTGTTATTTAAATTTGGCGTCTTAAGTGTTTAGGGTGGGGGGCTCCCCGAATCCCCTTTAGGAAATTTTATTTTATTTAATTTTATTTAATTGATTTTTTAAAATTTTAAACTCAATTTACGTGGGTAAAAGTTAAACCAACTTCTTGAAAAGTAATTGTTTGAAATAAAAACGTTACTGTTCCATGTTTTATTGAATATATTCATTTTGTAGTTTCAGAAATTCAATTTTTATACAGAAAGTTCGTTTTTTATCTTAAAAGCTTTTTGTTCGAATAATTCATACCTTTTGTTGAAAATGAAACTATTTTGTTGAAAATGTTTAAAAATTTGACTTTTTTTTTTAATTGTGTTTTTCTGAGAATTAGTTTTTTAAAGGAAAATTTAACTTTTCTGTTTTATTTGAAAATTTGAATTTTTAAAATTGAAAATTCAAACAATTATTTAAAAATGGATGCATTCGGTTGAAAATTTATTTTTTAACTTTATTTTAAAGCTGAATCTTTTTTGTTTAAAAATTCGACATTCGTTTCAAAATACAATAATCTGGTTTAAAATTTAATTAATTTGTTGTAAACTAAGTTTTTTTAATTAATCTGTTTCACTGAAAATTTAATTTATGTAAATGTAGTTTTGTTCAATGGAAACTTAAACTACTTGTGTAAGAATTGAACCACTTTGTTACATTTTTTTCTGAAGTTTCATCTTTTTGATTAAAAACTTTTAATATTTTATTGAAAATTGTTTTTTTTAACAAAAATGAAGTTTTGCTACTTACAGTGTAATTTCTCTATTCTTGATTAAATGTTTGTTGTTGACAATTTAACAATTTGGGTAAACATTCAACTATCATCTTAAAAATTTGTTTGTTAATCAAAAATTATTATTTGCGTGACGAAATTTTAACTTGTTTGTAGAAAAACATAGAAAATTCATCTTTTGGATTGAAATTTTGACTTTTTTGTTGCAACCTTGCTTTTCTAATTAATTTGTTTAACTGAAAATTTAAGTTTCCCATAAGTGCTTAGAAATTTATTGTTTTTAGGTGACAATTCAACTTTTTGTTGAAAAATTAATGCATTTGATTGAAAATTCGTCTTTTTGGGCAGAAAATGCTTCTTTTTAGTTGAGAATTTATCTTCTCAGGGTAAAATTGTAACTATTTTGTTAAAAATTCAAATGTTTTGGCTAAGCATTGCATCAATGTGTTGACAAATTAAGTAATTTGTTAAAAATTATTCTTTTTTGTCAAAAAATTCATTTTTTTGTTACACATTTATCTATTTAAACAAGTAAATCGTCCTTTCGGATTAAAATTTATTTTTTGTCCGACCCCCCTTCAAAACGCGTCATTGCATCCGACTACACAAAAAACTTTACGCCCAATATACATGCACTGCACCACGCAAGTGGGACGCCCGGCAGAAGTCGTAATATCATATGATGTAAATTAAAGTGCTTTTTCTTTGAACCCTTTCATCATAAAATATTTACGAAGGGGAAAAGAGGGAAATATTAAAGGGGACAAGGGAAAGGGGGAAAGAAAAAAGTAAAGGTGGAAATGGGAAAAAAAGAAAAAGGGAAGGAAACGGAGAAAGGTTGAAAAGGGAAAGCTTAAAAGGGGAAAGGGAAACAGAAAAACGGGATAGGGAGCAGGAAAAGTAAAGGAGAAATTAAGAAACCAGAAAGGGTGAAAAGGTAAAGTAAAAGGGGTAAAGAAAAAAGTAAAAGAAGAGAGGGAAGAATGTGAAAAAGGACAAGGGTGAAGGGAACAGGGAAATAGACAGAGGAGAAAGGGTGAAAATGGAAAGGGGAAACGAAAAAGGGAGAGTGGAAATTGGGGAAAGAGAAAAAGGTTAAAGTGAACAGGGAAAAGATAAAAGGGAAAATCGAAAGAGTTAAGAGGAAGAAGGAAAGGAAAAGGGAAGGAAAGAATGAATAATCAGAAAGGGTGAAAGGGAAAATGGAAAATAAGAAAGGTAAACGCGTAAATAGGGAAAGGGAAAAAGAAAAAGGGAAAAGAGGAATATGAAAAAAAGGTAAAGGGAACCGAAAAATGAAGAAAGAGGGAAAAGGAAAATTGTGAAAATGGGAAGGGCAAATGGGGAAAAGAAAAGGGGAAGGGTGAAAAGCGAAAAGGTTAACGTAAAAGGATATTGGGAAATAGGAAAGTAAAATGCAAGGTAGAATGAGAAAGTGGAAATGGGAAACACTGAAAAGAGAAAGGCGAATGAGAAAAAAGGAAGCGAAAACCAAGATAGGGGAATGCCTTATGAGGGAAAAGTGAAAAGGAAAGGGAAAAACAATAAAGGGAAACGAATGAAAAGGGGCAAGTTAAAAGGGAGAACGAAAAGGAAAACCATACAGGAGAATGAAAAGGGGTAAATAATCGTAAAGGGTGAAAAGGAAAATGGAAAACGAGAAAGGAAAAGGCGGAAATAGGAAAACGAGGAAAATCAAAAAAAAGTAAACGGAACCGGGAAGTGAAGAAAGGGTGGAAAGGGAAAGGGGAAACGGTAAGGGGGAATAGAGTAAAAGGAAAGGGGAAGGGTGAAAAGGAAAAAGGTAAACGTTAAAGGGGATTGGGAGAGGGAAAGTAAAATTCAAGGGGGATAAGAAAGGGAAAATGGGAAAAGGTGATAAACGGTAAAGAAAATGAGAAAAAAGGAAGGAAAACACAAGAAAGAAGAATGAGTTAGAAGGGGAACATGAAAAGGAAAGGGGAAAACAAGAAAAGGGAACGACTGAAAAGGGGCAAGTTAAAAGGGGGAACGAAAAAGGAAATGGTAAAGGAGAATAAAAAGGGGGGAAGTAATCGGAAAGAGTGAAAAAGAAAATGGAAGATAAGAAAGGAAAAGGGGGAAGTAGGGAAAGGGCAAAATAATGAGGAAGAGGGGAAATATGAAAAAAGGTAACGGGAACAAGGAAATGAAGATAGGGGTTAAAGGAAAATGGTGTAACGGGGAAGAGGAAACCATAAGGTATAATGGAGAAAAGGAAAGGGAAAGCGGAAAAGGGTATGTTAACGTTAAATGGCTTTGGGAAAGGGGACAGTAAAATTCAAAGGGGAATGAGAAAGTGGAAATGGGAAACGGTGAAAGAGGAAAGGGGAAAGGGGAAGGAGCAAAAAGGAAGGGAAAACCAAGAAAGGGGGATTCCTTATAAGGCAAAAGTGAAAAGGAAAGGGGAAAACAAGAAAGAGGAACGACTAAAAAGGGGCAAGTTAAAAGGGGAAACAAAAAGGGAAACGGTGAAGGAGAATTAAAAAGGGGAAAGTAATCAGAAAGGGTTAAAAGGAGAATGGAAAATAAGAAAGGAAAAGGCGGAAATAGAAAAGGAGGAATATGGTGGAAAAGGAAAGGGATAATGAGGAAATGGAAAGGGAAAGAGTGAAAAGGGAAAAGGTAAACGTTAAAGGGGATTGGGAAAGGGAAAGTAAAATTCAAGGGGGATGAGAAAGGGAAAATGGGATACGATGATAAGGGAAAAGGAAATGAGAAAAAGGAAGAGAAGACAAGAAAGAAGAATGACTTAGAAGGGGAAAGGGAAAAGGAAAGCGGAAAACAAGAAAGGAGAACGACTGAAAAGGGGCAGGTTAAAAGGGGGAACGAAAAAGGAAATTGTAAAGGGGAATGAAAAGGGGGAAATTAATCGGAAAGAGTGAAAAGGAAAATGGAAAATAAGAAAGAAAAAGGCGGAAATAGGGAAAGTTAAAATAAAAGGGGAAATATGAAAAAAGGTAAAGGGAACAAGGAAATGAAGATATGGGTTAAAGGAAAATGGTGGAACGGGGAAGGGGAAATCATAAGGGATAATAGGGAAGAGGATAGGGGAATCGGAAAAGGGTAGGTTAACGTTAAAGTGGATTGGGAAAGGGGGAAATAAAATTCAAAGGGGAGTGAGAAACGGGAAATAGGAAACGGTGATAAGGGAAAGGGAAATGAGAAAAAAAGAATGGGAAAAACAAGAAAGAAGAATGACTTATAAGGGGAAAGTGAAGAGGAAAGGGGAAAACAAGATAGGGGAACGACTGAAAAGGGGAAAGGTAAAAGGGGGAACGAAAAGGGAAATTGTAAAGGAGGATGAAAAAGGGGAAAGGGAAATGATGAAAAGGAAAATTAAGAGAGATAAAGAGAGATTTCTCGATCCAGACCCTGTCTGGTCGTGTGCACTAAACTTCCTTTATCTGCTTCATATGCTTGTTTTTAGGGAGGGTAGGAGAAAAAGTATAGTCGAAATGTCTTCCAAAAAATTATATTATATGGTTGAAAAATCTTTTTTTTTTGTTGAAAAATTCTCCCTCCTGTTCCGTGATTAAAATGCTTCCAGGTGAAAACCTTAAGCTATAATCACTAATTTTTATTTTTGATGTTCAGGTTTTGGACCAGGTGAATGTATTAATAATTTGGTATTAATAATCAATAATAATTTTTCGAGCGAGGACTTTCATGCGAAATCTTGGCCACATGTCATTGAACGGAGAGCAGATATACCTGTTTATTTATGCTTTATATACATATATAGACCTATGAATCGAGAATCAGTATTCTACAGGTATATCGAATACACACATGTGTTTGAAGGTGGTATACCACCAGCTTTTGGCGCCCCGTGGTTCGCAGGCGTGGATACTTCAACCACTATTTGTTATTCTAATGCTGCATTATATATTTGTTTGGGCGTGGGCGCGAGTCACCCGAAGTGTGAAACACGCGTTGTAACACGAATAGTGTATACGCCCGATTCCTCTGGAATTTCAACCGAATCTTGCGACCTGTGCATAATGCGGATAGCGGATGCATTTTCGACGTCACGATTCACGAATTTATGAAGAAAAGGCGGTTTCGATGACGCGCCTATAATTTATCGAATTTCATTGTCAGATTCTGCTACTGCCGCGCCACGCCACTTGGGCCGGTATGCATATCGCATTACCGAGGAAAGAGAATTAAAAAGTTTGCATTCACCCACCTCTGATTTAAATCAATTCATTTAAATATTCAAATAAATCTAGATTATTTTCGAGCTGTGTGTATTTTTTAGCAGCCCGAACAAATTGGCGATTTTTTGGTTAATTTTATTTTTATCCTTTTCTTGGTAGGCCCAGGTCTCACGACCATAGAGCACACCATCATTTTTATTTTATTCGCGACAATTTTAAGGCAAATATTCTTCTAGCATTCAGTCTATTTAATATTCTCTAAAAACCTTTGATTGTCTCTGTCATAAGAAACTAATCATTCTGAAGTGCTAACCCACGCACCTTTAAGGTGCGTGGGTTTTTATTGCTTTTAGGAGCCATCCTTTGAACCCTCTGGCCCAACGTATCGTCCTTTTCCTGACATATATGTTACCCTAGAAAATTAATCTCCTAATACTTCCCTTTAAAAAGTCTCTGAGAGCGTCTTTTATTTTATATTTATCCGCATCATACACCATTTTACCCTTGCTATTTCGAATGTAGACTAACTGTGTATTAATACTTCCTTTCATTATAGATTTGCATTTTCTTCTCTTATTCTACATAGATTTTAACCTTACTTTCTTCAACTATTATTTTTACTTTTCTGTTTGTCCTCATAGTTATTTTCAAGCGTAATTTAATCGTCATAGCTAAGGCCTATAATGTTCATCTTTCTTGGATCAGCATGCTCCTTTTCGATAATTTCTACGCGGATATCATAATTTCATCATGCATTATCAGTCATTATCTCTACAACCGCAGTACCACACACTCCAGTCGCACTCCTAAGAATGACTTCCAGGAATATAAGAATCAGAATTTCAAATAAAAATTATTAAAATTTTCAAATTTATTAACTTATTTTAAGTAACAAACAAAAAATCTACTATAAAGCGTGGCTTTCTAAGAAAATACTAGAATATACAAGAAAATAATTAAAATTTTGACATAATAGTTGTATTTTCAATCTAAAAGATAATTTCAAAACAAAAAAATGTCATAGTTTATATTTCAATTAAAAAAGATAAAAGTTATACAAAAAAGAATTATAAAACCAAAAAGAAGAATTTCCAGGAAATAAATATTTTTCACTTAAGAAAGAAGAAAAAGTTTATTTAAATTATTAAACCTTTGAGACAAAAGATGAATTTTCTCTTTAAAAAATCAAATTTTTAAATAAAAAATATGAATTTAGCGAAAAATTAATTTTTCCCGAAATTGGTGCACTTTTACCCAATAAAAATGAAATTTCAAACCAAAAAAATTATTCTTCTTAATAAAAAAGGAGAATTTTCAACATTTTTACAATGTAGTTTATCTTTTACCCAAGTAGTTTATATTTCAATTTAAAACAATTAATTTTTGACAAAATAGTTGAATACCAAAGCAAATGAGAATCATTTTGAACCAAAAACGGGCACTTTAGTTTTTAAAAAAAAATTTCTACTGAAACAGATGAATTTTTAAATCAAAAAGATAAAATTTTTAAACATAGTGGAATTTTTGGTTAAAAAAGATATCGGTAGACTTCTTACTATCAAAATATTAATTTTTTAACAAATGGTAATTTCAAAAAATTGTTGAATTTTAATTTAAAAAATATTCCAGTTGATTTTTTCAACAAAAAATAAGTTATAAGAACATAATTAAATTTTTGATCCAAAAAGACATTTCTAGCCTAAAAAGATGAAACATACACTAAAACGGAGGAGTTTTTAATGAAAACGAGTTTTTTAAAATTAAAATTTTATTCAGAAAAGATTTCAGTTCATTTTTCAACAACAAAATATAAATTTTAAACAAAAAGTACACTTTCATCCAGAAAAGATTCTGGTTTACTTTCCAAAACCCAAATAACAATTTTAAACAAGTTAATTTTCTGCTAACTGGTCGAATTTTTAACCAAAAAGTATGATTTTTGAACAAGATTGTTAAATTTTCAGTCATACAGTTACATTATCGTTGAAGAAAAATGAAAATTCTAATAAAACAGGTGGATTTTTTTATCAATTACAAGTTTTCAAATAGAAGTGTTGAGTTTTCGCCAAAAAAAAATTCAGTTTACTTTTCAACATAAGAATAGGAATTTTAAAGAAAAAGTGAATTTTCTAGGAAATAGTTGAATTCCCAACAAAAGTTAAATTTCTATCCCAAAAAGGTGCAATATTTTTAGTAAAGACGATGAACTTTAAATCAAAAAGACAACTTTTCAGAAAAAATGGTTTTCATCCAAAAAGAATTTTAGTTAACTTATCAGTAACAAAATATGAATGTTTTAAAAGCAGTTGAATTTGCAACGAAAATGATGTCTTTTAAGAAATTTTTTTAATTGGAAATGAAATAATAAAACTTATAACTAAAAAGATAATCTTCAGCAGGAAGTTTTTGCGGAAATTGCCAAAATTACGTACATGAGTGAAGGAGCAGTCATTCTTATTACAACCGCAGTACCACACACTCCAGTTGTAATCCTTAGAATGGTTTTCAGGAATATTAGGCCATGCGCCCTCTATATCTTTATTGCGAATTAGCTTTTCTGAAGTTAAATTGGCAACAAAAAAGTTCATTTAAAATCAAGAAAGATGAGTTTTCTACTATACAAAACGAATTTTCAATCCAAAAGGAAGATTTTTCAATGAAACGTTTAATTTTCCACAAAAAAAGAATACTTGAACAAAATAGTTGTATTTTCAACCTAAAAAGATGCACTTTAAACCAAATGGTTGGACTTACAAAAAGAAAATAATTAAGTTTAACCAAACACCGTTTCTTTTTCAAACCAAATACAAAAAGTTCATTTTCAACCATAAAAGAATTGTTGTTTGTTGAAATTGTTTATACAAATAAATTACATCTTTACCAAAAAAATGTTCACCTAAAATTCATTTAGCATGCTATTAATTCCAGAAAATAAAAACCTTTGATTATTTAGAATGAAAACGAATTTTGAACTAAACATTCATTTTTAAAACAGTTAAAAATTTTTTTACCTTTACCAATTTCAAATTAGCCTAAATATCCCCACACAAAGCATCAACAAGTGTAATTTGTTGATTGTGAATTCTCTTTTGTTAAAGCTTCTTTTGTTAAAGCTCCTTATGTAAAAGCTGCTTTTGTTAACGCCTTGGATTGCTTATTCAGATATTGTAGAATAAGGTACAAATTTTATTTATCATGATTACTTTAGTATTTGTTTCTAATTTGGTATTAAATTTTATTCTTAGATACCCTGAAAAACTTATAATTTCA
>JAAAKG020207976.1:0-22847 GCA_010014905.2 Druon quercuslanigerum | reverse complement strand
ATATCCAAGTACGTTAGAAAAAGAAAGCCTGGTAAGTGAAGAGCTGGCAGGAGAAGACGTTACCCTGGCAGGAAGAGGATGTGCCGCTGGAGGAGACCTGGTTCTGGGGCGAAGAGGAGGCTCAGTTCGGGCGGGAGGCTGATAAGCGGAAGGAGATTCTTGTGTGTCAGAAGGAGATGAGCCGCCACGAGGAACACCAGGAATAGGGGCACCATTAGGAAGACAGTCAAATTGTGAACTTACCTCTGCAAGAGGAAAAGAACTAATAATTTGGTGAAGCTTCTTGTTATATTATGAATAGGTTAGGATTATATCAGGACTAATCCTGTCTCTAAAGACACTGTAAAGTTTGCTGATAAGTGAAAATCAATGCATACTTGGAGAGAACACCGATTAGACTAGCGGCGAGTGTATACGGCCAAGTGACGGTATAGTGAGGATAGACCGCTGCGCGCTCGTCAGCTAACGTCCCTGTGGCTTTAACCCGCTTTCCGATGATGAACGTCGAGTGAAACAATTGCGCAGTAAGATTGAGAAAATATTTAAGGGCCTGAACGTAATGGGCTTTTGTACACACATATACTGGATCTCTAAATGAGCAAAACAAAGTTTGTGCAACCATGCGTAATTGCCGTAATATAGAAAAAATTTTTGGACAATAAGGAGTAGGTTTAGGATTACCCGATTGAAATTTCAGACAAAATGCGATCTCCGGCAATTTTTTCTGTTTCCAAAATCAATACGAAATTTTTCATTTTTGTCATTTGGCACGTGAGTCGATTTTTATCCTTTGAAGAGCGGAATATGTGTACGAAAAATGAAGATGATTCAATAAAAAACTGGATGTATCCTGAATTTATTTTTTTTGAGTTTCAATGCGCATATAAATCACACGATTAGCACAATAAATTTCTACTTTCTTGTTTGTACAAAATATCTTAAAGCGATGCGGAATAATTTTAAGTATGTGAAAAGTTCTGAATTTG
This sequence comes from Druon quercuslanigerum, assembly GCA_010014905.2. NCBI lineage: Eukaryota > Metazoa > Arthropoda > Insecta > Hymenoptera > Cynipidae > Druon > Druon quercuslanigerum. The sequence goes on along the minus strand of JAAAKG020207976.1, from coordinate 21,861 downwards.
AAGGGTCGAAAGCCATTTTTTAAATAAATTTTTTATACATTCATATATCAATATCGAACTTGATTTTTTTAACGAATCTTCGGTAAATTTGGTCTAAGACAGAAAAATATACGCTCCAAATTTAGGTTTTTTGAATTCCAATTTGTATGAGGAAAATATTTTGTGTTTCCTTAGAATAAATTCAGGCTAAATTCGTCTTTATTTTAAACAAAAAATACTCGACTTTTTAAATTATAGCAATTGGAATAACGTGAGGCTTACGTCAGAAAAAATTGTTATTTGCGAACAGCTTAAAGGGGTCTTGTAAATGGTAAATATTTTATAGTATGGTATTTACCAATAGAATTAAAGATGATCGTCAAAGTTAAAAGCAGAATATGATGGATCCCCATTTTTAGCAGATAGGGCATTAAATGAACTATTCGTTTGAAAGGCATTTGGTAAGTTGTTTATTGCATGGCATCTGCATCATGATCTTATCAATTATAATAATCTTATCATTCTGAGATATTCATATTTATATTTCCTACGTCAGTACAACCACAGAAGTTTGGTCACCACCACTGAGTCGAAAAAATATTACCTTTCATGAAAAACGTTTCGAACATACAAGACTGTTATTGCTTGCGAAACTTTAATCTTTATTGCTTTGCTTTTATCTTTTTATTTAATTAAGTTTATATTTTTAATGTATTATTCTTGTCGTTAAAATGTTAGATTTTAACAAATACCTAGAAGCTTTTTTTTCTTCAGAAAAAACTTCTCTACGACTTCGCTACATATAATTTTTAAATATTATTTATTAAGTGACAAAAATTATCAAAAAATATAATTTTAAAGAAAATATTTAAGATTATTCTATTTATTTAAAAAATTTTGATGATTTTTGTTGTGTTTATTGAAAATTTATTACATTTAAATGTAATCAAGAAAAGAGAAATCATAGTTTAAATTTGCTGAAAGATTCAAAACATTGCAAACAATGCTGGACTTTTTACAAATTTCATTAAAAATACTTAACGAAAAGATGATGATTATTTCAAATATTCTCAAACAAATTCCAAGATATAATTGAGTTCTATAGTTATTTGTTTTCTAGATAAAGATCAAATGCGTAATAAAGTTTTAACAAAATATTAAAATAGCAGTTCTATAACTTTAGCTTAGAATTAGCAGAATGTAATCTTTAAAAATTCTAAAAAGTTTTGTAAAATGCCAAATTTATGAATGTAACAGGCTTTGGAATTGCGGTGTAATTTTGTTAACTTCTCGTTTTCAGGCAGTCTTTGCATTTGTGTATGCAATATAGCTTTACAAAATTAAATGCTTTAACTATTAATTTTATCTTGAATCCGCATGGTATTATGCTACAAAGAAGGAATCAGAATTGATCATTTTTAAAACTTTCATCTGTATTTCTAAAAAAAAATAATCTGCCCGCAACATGTCAAGGCACTTGCAAAATGGATGCAAAGAGAGTGAGACGTCGTCATGGGTGTGGTTAATCATTGTAGTTAAATAATTCATATCTGTGGTTAAGTATCCTTCTTGAAATTTTTCTTGGTTGAGACCAACGGTTTTTCATCTGTAACTATCATATTTTTTGGTTGAAATCTGAACTATTGCATTCTTGATGAAGAAATGCTTCGAACGATCACTAATCGTAGTACCTGCTGCGTACAATTATAAAAGAAAATCACTTAGGAAAGTTCGTTTAATTACTAAATTGTACTTCACGCCTCCTCCTTTAGAGCGCTAGTGATTTTATTTTTTGATTATAAAGCCGGGCAAACGCATTTCTAAGGAATTTTAAATCCATCCACTTAGAGACTGCGTAGAAATTGCCTCATGATGTTTTCTCCACGAGATAGAAAGGTTTGTCATTTTGTTCCGAAAGAGACTGCTTTGTTTTAGATATAATTGAGCCTTCGCTACACAAATAGTAGAAGTAGGAATAGCTATTTCTTCATTAGAATGTCAGTTTGTAATAAAATCCAATACAATTTTTTAGTAGCAAGTCAAATTGTATTTAGGTAAAGCTGGTCGAAGACTGGATGTCCTCTTACAAAATCTCTTAATGTCTGGGTTTTCTCTAATGTTTGGTCCAAGAATTGGTGCCACGATATATCTGATAGCATCTATAGACGCATATGATAATCTGTTTTCGAACTCATCTATAAGAAAATCCGAGACCTGTTTCAGTGTTTCAAAAAAAATTGAGTGTCAGTTGAGAGGCTGATATTCTACCACTTCTTCAATCCGTCTTCATATTGACGTAAGGAAGATTCCGCTAAGGATGTCATATGAACTTTCATCGTTGCTATAGACATGCCCATTTAATTTGTGTGCTTGTTTAAGATATTCGACACACCAGGGAAAGCTGACACCATATTAAATGCATTTTTCTATCAGAAGAAGATAAAATATCAAACTGACGTCCAGCGATTCACAGCCACTTTGCGCAAGTTTTAGAACCCGTGGGTATATTGTGTACCGTAGGCTTCTCCCCATCTAGAAATTTTTCTCTAAGTCTTTCATATAATTCCAACTGTATTTCAACGCTAAATAGCTTAAGCTTGTACAGACAAAAGAACAGATGTATACCTGCAATTTATCAGAAGATCCTTTTTAGCAGAATGTCGTCTTTTAGCACAATTGTAGACTAAATATTTTTAGAGGTATTTTGTATGCGCACATCCTAATTTTTGAAGTGCTAAGTTGAAACGTATTCATTAGGCTTCTTTAAGTTTAACAGAAACAGGCTTAAACAATCGAGTTTTAGGGTTATGAAAATAATAAAAAAGAATTTACCGTACCATTGACCGTTGATTGAATCATATTCAGATTTATAACTGCATGGCTGCGCTTGATAAGCTGTTTTGTCTGTATCATTGTTTTCATGCAGATTTAAATTTGAAACAATCATCAAACGTCTAGTGAATGCTTCATTTCGTTGTAGATCCACCAGAAAGTATGCGGTATCCCTTAGAGTTGCAATAAACAGTAATTTATCAAGGATCATCCAGAAGAGAGACCATTACTTTAAAATTGAGCACCCGAGGAGCAAGCCGCTTGCAATTCTCAGGAATTGCATGCTTTTGGAACAACTCCTTAATTTCATTTTTTGGTAGCCATTTTCATAAGGATTCGTTCTACCTGGAAAATATGTTCTTAAGGATTGGTAGACCTGTTTTCCAATGGCTTCGAGAAGCACTGCATCCACAGTTAAAGTAAGGTCCTCGATCTTATATTCTCAAAGACTAGCGGCTTCTTCAGTTCTTCCTGAAATTCCTTTTTTCTCAATCTTGTGCAATTACCGTTCATAACGTTGTGATAAATTACTGCGTGATCTACATCGATGACACTCATTCAGCAAGCTTCAAAGTATATTATATTTTTTAAACGCAAAAGATCGTAGCGTGTTATTTCATTTTGAGGGTCTTGTTTTGTGATTTAGTCTGATATCGTTTTTAAGATTAAATTGTTCGTTAGTATAGAAATAATCAATTGTGAAGAGTTTCATATTTATGTGAATTTTAAGTTCATTTATTTTTCGCAAAATAATAACAGTTTTGCCCACTATTTACTGAAAAATCGATTTTTATGTAAAGCATTCTTATGCAATATTCGTTTCTTTTGTACGCGAAATAGAAAAACCGTTATCGTGGTCGTATTGTTGTCTGCATATAGTAAAAATATTTAATACAGCTTGTTAGCCAATTTCGGGAAATTTAGTCCATGTTAATTTTTGCTCGCCCCAGCTATATGGTTTGATGACTATGCGCATATATTTCACCAAAAAAATTATTGCTCTCCAATATTGCCTGGACCTGGTACGAAGATTAGACTGGACAAAAGGCTCTCGTTTCCTATTTTCAAGTATCCCAGTCAATTTTTTTAATGACAATTAGCAGGATGAGGCTCTCGTTTTCAATTTCCAAGTATCCCAGTGATTTTTTTTAATGACAATTAGCAGGATGAGGTTCTCGTTTTCAATTTCCAAGTATCCCATGAATTTTTTAATGACAATTAGCAGGATGAGGTTCTCGTTTCCAATTTCCAAGTATCCTAGTGATTTTTTTAAATGACAATTAGCAGGATGAAGCTCTCGTTTCCAAGTTCCAAGTATCCGAGTCAATTTTTTTAATGACATTTAGCAGGATGAGGATCTCGTTTCCAATTTTCAAGTATCCCAGTGAATTTCTAATGACAGTTAGCAGGATGAGGGTCCCATTTACAATTTCCAAATATCCCAGTGATTTTTTTAAATGACAATTAGCAGGATGAGGTCCCGTTTCCAATTTCCAAGTATCCCAGTGATTTTTTAAAATGACAATTAGCAGGATGAGGCTCTCGTTTTGAATTTTCAAGTAGCCCAGTCAATTTTTTAATGGCAATTAGCAGGATGAGGCTCTCGTTTTTAATTTCCAAGTATCCCAGTGATTTTTTTTAATGACAATTAGCAGGATGAGGTTCTCGTTTCCAATTTTGAAGTATCCCAGTGAATTTCTAATGACAGTTAGCAGGATGAGGGTCCCGTTTACAATTTCCAAATATCCCAGTGATTTTTTTAAATGACAATTAGCAGGATGAGGGTCCCGTTTACAATTTCCCAATATCCCAGTAATTTTTTTAAATGACAATTAGCAGGATGAGGCTCTCGTTTCGAATTTCCAAGTAGCCCAGTCAATTTTTTAATGGCAATTAGCAGGATGAGGCTCCCGTTTCCAATTTCCAAGTATCCTAGTGAATTTCTAATGACAATTAGCAGGATGAGTGTCCCGTTTCCAATTTCCAAGTATCTTAGTGAATTTCTAATGACAATTAGCAGGATGAGGTCCCGTTTCCAATTTCCAAGTATCCCAGTGATTTTTTTAAATGTCAATTAGCAGGATGAGGCTCTCGTTTTGAATTTCCAATTAGCCCAGTCAATTTTTTAATGACGATTAGCAGGATGAGTGTCCCGTTTTCACATTTAGTTAGTATGTTATTTTAAGAAATATAATGCGCTTTTATGCAAATGTACACTGTTGCCATAGTATAAAAAATGTGTGTACACATTTTAGCTAGAAATCTGAATTCAAAGTTGGTGTGTCTGTAATTTATCTTTTTTTTAGTTATAATACGCGTATAAGCAATACAGTTAACGCAATTAAAATTCTTTAATGTTTTAGGATCACCAAATTAGGTATACCGTTGCAAAATAATTTCTGATTTATGAACAGTTCTCCATTTTAAGAAATAGCATGCACACACTTTTTTTTGCAGCGGATCTCTACTTTCTGGTACAGAAATTTGAACAAATTTCCGATAAATATTTGTTCGCTTCCATTTGGTACAATTGTGTATCAGAAGACCAGATCTCCCAATAATTGGAGGAAGAGGTATACTATGGACACATATCTTGGATTACGCCGGAATAAATTCAGATTCAATTTGTGTTTATTTTGGACAAACTGAAATAGAGTTTGCAAAATAGTAACAATTGGTATTGAGTATTGATTGCGTAGGATAAACTGTTTTTTGTTTAAAGCTTAACAGCGCTTTTAAAATTATATGTATAATATAAATGCATATTCACCAAATAAATGAAAGATGACCATCAAGAGATATAGCGTATTATAAGCGATCCGAATATTTGCAATCAGGGAAAACACTGATTACTGCGTTGATGGTGAAATTAATTTACAGTCTAAATAGCTTTCCCGGGAGTTGGCATGATCCAAACCCAACATCTAATAAAATTGATTATTAAATGTAATACTCTTATTTTTTAACATTAAGTTTTCCAAATGAAGAAAAACAAACGTTCTTTCGCGACAAATATAAATTAAAGAGATGTTTCTTATTTAACGCCGAATTCGAATTCAAAGTTAAAAATTCCAGCACGTCAGCGTTCTGATATAACATCAAAAAACCTTATAAAAATGGTTTTTTAGAGTCTGGGGTTAAATCATGTTTACTATATGTTTTTGAGTTTGCTGAATCCGAAATCGCGGTCTAAAAATCAGTTTAACCCAGAAACCCTATTTACACCACAAAACAAATGTATAGAGGCCTTAGCTTGACCCGATATACACCACGAGGAGGTTGCAGGATCGACTTTTCTACAACATATAATCCTCACAAGGATTATTAGCAAACAAATTTGAATTTTTGGAATGATTAAAAAGAATAAATGAATGGTTAGATAAATTAATCGTATACGTCTACAAAATGAAAAATGATGTGTAGAATTCTGAACGACTAGAATAAATGACAAGTTGAATAACTAGAATGGAAATCGAATGACTAATGTACACGCACATAGAAATTAAAATAATAGAATGGACTATCCAAAAAGCAGACTCATAAATCAAATATCAGACTTTTTTGCTACTATATCGAGTTCTTTTGTCATCAAAAGATCTATGAAGTGATTTACGCTTTCTGACCTCTTTCGGTGTATCTAGCTTCAACATTCAACAGAAATTTGCCATCATATATTCAACTTGTCTAGATGTTCATGAAAAACATGTAATTTTAAATTCATGAAGCATCCAAGCTTTCTATAATGTTCAACAATGTTGGCAACAATCGTTTTATACTTTTTATTTTTATACGTTTTCTGTCTGTAAAAATTATTACTAAATTATTACAAAATTATTACTCTTCACTTTATTTTCTTAAAACAGAAAGATCAAATTCTTTTTTAATTGGTCAGAGGCTTTACCGAACCGCCGGTCTAGTTAAATAAATGAAATGAAAATAACCTAAAGAAAGGACTAGAGAATTTAAAAAATATTGTAGCTATGGTAACCATAATGCATTCGCTTTTTATTGTTGTTTGTAATACTGAAAGTTTCTTTCAACGTTTTAAGGTCAGTTCACATGACAAAAAGTTAAATATTTTTGTATTACATTTTTTTGTGATTAAATTATAACTGCAGAGGATTGTTGTTTAGACACTCTACGACATAATAAGCGAATATTCTGCGTTGGCAGCCTACTGGAGATTCCTTGATTTCAGTTTCCGTCAACGGACGAACGCTGCCGGTTTCTATGTTAATTTTTGCCCTGCCTAGCTGTTTAGTGCGATGACTATGTGCATATATTCCACCAAAAAAAATATTTCTCTCCAATATTCCAAAGATGTCACCATTAAATGTTAACAATACAATTTGTTCTTCGTTTGGCATGGCCTCAAACCTATTCCGTGCTGGGCGTATTTTAATTGGTTTATCCGCAGGAAAAGTGTATCTTTGAAGTTTGAATTTCCGGTTTGGATTTATAGCCGGAGTAAGCCGTATCAATGGAAGTTGCTGAAGTGCATATCCAAGTATGTTAGAAAAAGGAAACCTGGTAGGTGGCGAATGATCAGGAGGAGACCCGGACCTTACACGGAGAGTAAGCTCGGTAGAAGGAGAAGGGGACCTGGCACGAAGAAGTGGCTCAGCAGAAGGAAGATACCCTGCAGGAGAACAGTGCACGTCAGAAGTGGAAGATGAGCTGCCGCGAGAAACACCAGAAGTATTGGTGACCTTAGGAGGAAAATCGTACTGTAAACTTAACTCTGCAAAAGAAAGAAAGTATTATTTTTTAAAATCATTTTGCTATATCGTGTACTTTTAGTTTTAAGCTTGTGATTAAAGGCCAAGAATGCACAGAGGGAGGATTTCTATAAAAAATTTATTGAAAGTTGGCCCAGAAATATTAAAGTAAGATAGTTTGAGTACGATCTGCTAATTTGTGTTCACTTCTTTTATAACTCTTTAATTGTATTCTATATAATTTTAATTAACAAAAATTAGATATGCTAATAATTAGCGGAAGAGGCACACTCTTGAGTAGAAAATGCGATTCTTTGCTACAATTGACCTTTTTTCTTTTGAAGTATAAAAGTATTTTAAGATATTGGAAGCTATTTTAAAGATGTCTAAATACGTTAAAAGATTTGTGAAAGATAATAAAGTTGCTTATATAATTTTTACTATAATAATAGCATTTGATGGAGAGTGCTCATTACGTCAAACAAATTTTTATTTGCGGAAAGCTCAACCGCGTTTTTAAAAATTATGGGTATAGTATAGTATTATATGCACCAATAGAATTAAAGACAACGACCGACAAGGTGACGATCAAAATATAAACGTTCCACATTATTTCTAATTGAGGGGAGCACTGATTACTGCGTTAACGAATAATTTAATATACAGTCTAACTAGTGCACATTATAATTTTACGGCAGCTGAAATCATATAACCGTTATCTAATACATTAAATTTGAGTTTATTCTTCTAAGATAGTCATATTTAAATTTCATAAATCAGTTCAAGAAAGGAAATACCTACATTTTTCCTTTGTTCTGTGGTGCGGTTAAAACGATGCCTCTATGATTGGTCACCAGAATATATAGTTTAAGTCACTCCACTATTTTTGTTGATTTTTTATAAAAGGCTGACAACTTCAGCCAAATTATTATTTGCAGAAGGCAATGAAGATTAACACTGATTACATCATATTCGAGCTAGTCCTCCTGAGATATTCATATTTAAATTTCACTAATCAGTTTGTTTTAATTTTGTGTTTGCCATTCTTTAAAAAATTTTAATTTTGTATTAATTAGCAATTAAATATAAGCAATTAATAAGCAATTAAGGAAAAAGCAAGACCAAACGTTTTATCTTAGGAAAATTTTGACAGATTGTAATATTTTTAAGTACTAATTTATTTTAATTTTTTTGCCATTCTTTGAAAAAATTTAATACATCTATGTACTATTTTATTTTTAAAATGATTCTCAAATGTCTTATCAAATTTAAAATTAAAAAAAAATCGAAGAATTTTACAGCAAAACAAACAGATAATTTATACAAATTGAATCTATAGAATTAAAAATAAATTAAACGAATTAAAATTGTTTGAAGAATAAAAAATAAGTGAAAAATGACACGGTCTTTTTAAAGAACGGCTTGGACGGTTTGTCTAGTCCCTCTCATCATGTTGTAATATTGGCGTACATTTTTGTTGGGAAAATATCCCAATCTTTTCTTTTAGGATTTTTTTCAGTCTACCGAATATTGAGTCCGCAGACAAGAAGATATAATCTATCACAGGGAACATCGACTTAATTGTATACACATTAGCAGATGATTTACTTTTCAGCGAGTAGGAAAAAAGATGTATAAGGTAGCATTGCCATTCTAAATTTCGGATCAACTGTAGAACATAAAGTTTCTTTTTCTACGTAGAAACAGCAGAATGCAGAAAATGCAATATTCCGTCGGTAAAATGCATCACCGATAGGCATCTTAGGAACTGAACAACCGATCCCAGAGAAATCGCGGTGAAAATTTTCGCCGTCGCCACGTTTCACGACCGTGAGATAGGTGGTTACACTCTGCGACAGCCTTTTTTTTAGCCGCGATGTTCCTTTGTTTCTTGTATTTAGACAAGTGATTAGCCTATAATTCTTCGTTGCAGCTAAGTTGCCTATACTTGGCAAGAGTACTGTGCGCTCTTTCTCTCACTATTCCGAAATAGGCTCTTCTGATTTTATTCTGGATACCATCTGTTCCCGATGCGGAATAGTTTTTCTTGCATGGGTGGGCATTTTTTAAAATTCTTCGAGATGCTCTGGTTTAGGCAGACGGTCAACAGTAACCGGAGGGTCTTTGAAGAGTCGAGGTGGATCAGAGAAACACTGTTGATTTCCTCTCAGCCACATTTCTCTTCGCTCTAGTGTTCTCCTAGCATCAGATAGTAACAGTATTCTGTCAACCATACGCTGCAGGATGGTAGTCAATCAAACATTGTATGCCGGCTTCCTTCTGGCTGCGGTTGAGTAAGCGCTCCGCTTATATATCTCTTTTTCTGGAGTTCGTCCGTATGGTTTCGCAGACGTTGATGCGAAAAATGAGAAAGCTCTGGGTGTTTTTTTGTGCACAATGGCACATGCAGTCGCGCCTAGTAACATTTCCATTTGAGGGCCATACTGGTATTATAGTACTTTAGAAAGTCATCCCTAAGTCTATCTGTCAACTGGCAAGTATTGAGATTGTACTTGACCATCAAATTGACTCTGTGAGGATTGTTGTCTGACCAATTGTAGCGAACCCAGGTCGCTCGATTATTTTGAACCGCATTTGCTACAGGTTTGTTTGGTGTTATCATTGTTGTTCCTACGAGAAGTTAGGAGAAAAGGGATCGTCTATCCTTGTAGAGGCTTGTATGCAACGATAAGGCTGAATACTCTTATACGTTGTCCGGTATAAAACGTAACTTATAAATATCTAAATAGTAATCTTTTCAAGTGTAGAATGTATTTAACCAATTTTGTTTCTTTATTCTCTTATCAGTTAAATACCACACAGTTTTATGAAATGCAAGAAGCTCTCCGAAATTTAAAAATAATTACTACTAAACTGAAGTCTTGGATAGTTTATTTTATTTTGTGACCCTAAAAGGTCGTCAATCGAAAAAAGAATGGAACATAACCAATTAAATAGATTTTACAATTGAGCAATATTACTATTTATGCATTATTGAGTTCCTTTTACGTTTAGAATATTTTCTCGGAAAAGGTTTCTGCATTCACATAAGGTTGTATACAATACTAAAATCAAACCTCCAAAACTTCGGGTCTATTTGTTTAATTAGTCAGCTGCTGACGCAGAGATCATATTAACTGTCATAATTCGGTCGCTCTATTGGGTTTCGCCAGATTTTCTGTAACTACGATTTTCATCATGACCAAAGTGAAAAAGAAGCAGGAGAGTTGTCGAGGCATTAGAAGGGAGCTGCGGCGACTGTAGTTAAGATATTAGTAAAAATAATAATACTTATAATCGGTGCTCTCGTAGGTGTGAAACTATTACTGGTTCGTGACTTTAAAGCCAAACACATATCAAGGTACTAGAGAGATTATCACAGAAAGCTGTCATCCTTGAGCCTATATTTCTACTTCTTTACGAAAAAGAAGCAATCACAAAAGATTGAAATCAAGGTAATGACGGTACATTGGCTTTTTATTATTAATTATAATACTGCAAGCTACTTGCTTTAGAAGTCTATTGGAGATTTCTTGATTTCAGTATATAAATTGGTTTGTCCGCAGGAAAAGTGTATCTTCAAAGTTCAAATAATTAGTTCGGATTTATGGTGCGGGTAAATCGAATCAATGGGAGTTAATCAAGTCCATATCTAAGTGTGGATGAAAAAGGAGGCCTGGTAAGTGGCGAGCAAGCAGGAGGTATATGGGTATGTAAGATGAGTTACGGAGTAAACAAATTAATGTTTACCGCGGAGGTGAGGTAGGCTTAATTGAAATAAGAATTGTGAGATTAGGTTGACAACGATTGAGGTGAAGATGTGAAGAGGAGGTTTGGGCATTCGAGCAGCTCAAGGGTGGTTTTCGCATGTTTAGGGGACGTTAAGGGGATGGGAATGGGTCTCGACAAGGGCTGATAACCCTTGTCTCGAAAAGTGCAGAGACATCTGTCCGTTGCAGTAGGCGCTGTATGGAGAAGTCTCCATTACCGACGGAGAGGGAACTTTACAAGCGTCACTGGAAGAACGAAACAAGCGTGAAAGTGAGCGATAGAGTCCAGTGTCAGTGATCTCTTCCAGCAATAAAAAGAGTAGTGTCCAGAAAAAAGATCTCTTGTTACAGAAAAGGAAAAGTGATTGTCAAGAGAGCCCAGAGGGAAGCGCAGTAGAGAGTCCTTTTGAATGGAGCAGTAGGAAACCGCCCTAAAAAATTAAAGAGGAATTAACAAAAGAAGCACTGGTATGCAATTAGGCAAAATAAGAGGATTAAAAGAAGGCTAAAAAGAAAGTTATTACCAGATAGAAGCTATCCGAGAGGACAAGAGGATTAGAGACGCTATATTCGAAAAGGACATCAAAGAGGTGAGAAAGAAAGTAGAAGGGTTAAAGAGAGTCGTGATGTCGGTAAGGGAGGAAAAAGAAGTTGAAGTGAAACAAATAAAAGAAGAATTAAGGGTTTTTATGAAACAAACGGAAAAAAGGATAGAGAAGATACAGGGAATTTCAGACACGGAAGTAGGTGGCAGGACGGAGGACGCCCAGGAAGGGATCTGGGAGAAAGTGGAGGACATGATAGAAGAGACAGTTTGAGAGCGTAGGAATGAAAAAGTGAAGTTAGCGGCTATAGAAAGTGCATGGGCAATGAATGTGAGAATTGAGAGGACAGAGAAGGCAGAAAGAAGAAAGAAATTGTGGTATGATGGTTGAACCTGAGAAAAGGGAAAGGAAACAGGGCGTGAAAGAACTTTTACACAGCATATGGGGGACGTGGTAAGGTCAAGGTAAGTAAATTCACGATGGAGAGAAAAAAGGGGAAGAAGTGGCATATTCGAAATTTAAAGACTGGGAAGACAAGTTGAGGGTAATACAAAATAAAAATGGGATAAAGCATAAGGGACTTTTCTTCAACGGCGATGTTGCGCGAAAATAAAGAGATGTACAGGAAGAGCTGAAGAAAATGAAAATAGATGAGGAAATGTGGATGTTAGCTCCCCCAACTCTAGGGTGGTCAACATTTTTGTCAGATCCATTGTGACGAGCCCAGCTCGTTAAATTTTTTTTAATCGCGCTTACTACTGCTATATTTGGTGATGTCATTGTTGTTGCCACGAGCGGCTAGGAAAAAAGGGTTTAGCCATCCTTGTAGAGCCCTGGAAGCAAGGATAAACTTATCTTATTTTATATTATCTTATTATATTATATTATATAATTTTATCATATCTTATTTAGCTTATCTTAAGGAGATATTGATATTTATATTTCATAAGTCAGTTCAAGGAACGAAGCTTTGGTAAAAACCTGAATCTCAACACATTTACAAGTATTTTTCTTTTACAAAAAATTTACAAATTTTTTTTTCTTACAAAACATGGAAGAATGGTAATAAAGGATTAAAAAAAAATAACTTCTGTAGTCCGAAGAATATTATGAAGAATATTATCAAAAATTTTAATACTAACTCTTTTTAAGGGCCTTGTTTTATAATTTAGACAGATAATGTTTACAAGATTAAATGGGTTGCCCATAGGCTAATAATCAGTTTTTAGTAGTTTCATTTTAGAAGAGAATTTAAGCTTGATTTATTTTTCTCAAAATCATAATAGTCGTGTTTTTGTCGGCGTAAAATAAAATATTCAATACAGCTTATCACCTAATTTCTTAAAATTGTTTCTATAGAAAGATAATTTTTGTCCATTATCTCAAAAAAACATTTTTATGGGGAACTAAAAGAAAACTAATGTCTTTTTAAGAATAAAACAAAAACTGCACATCTTTCCAAAAAAGCATAACAAATTTGTAGATCTTTTTTGAGTGCACAGTTTCGCAATGTTAAAAGAAACATTTTTCATATCTTGACTTTTTTCTGACCGTGCGTTGTTTGGCTAAAAATGTTCATTTTTGTTACTTTTCCTTGATTTTGAAAATGCGATATCTCTGACAATTTTCCTTTTATCAATAAAAGCCATAAGAAGAAAATGTTTGTCTTTTTGAGCAATATAAATAATTGTACGAAATGCCTACTTAATCTGTCAATTCTTTGGAAAGTTATCGTGCTAACAAACGGAAAATCTACAGACACACAGACCCACATACATACAGACTTGCAGGGGAGGGGGGAATTATACACAAATCTAATACCTCCTCTAGATGAGAATGTAAGAAGTTATGTATTTTTGTTTAAAAATTTTTTTTTGAAATAAAAATCATTGCTGCAGATGAGTGTGGTTTACACACTCTATTGTATAATGAGCGAAGATTCTGCGTTGGCAGCCAACTGGAGATTCCTTTATTTCAGTTTGAGTCAACGTTCTAACCATGCCGCTTTCTATGTTAATTTTTGACCGTACTAGTTTAGAGAGGTGACTATGCGTATATATTCCACTAAAAAAAGTATTACTTTCTAAAAATGCAAAAACGTGATTATCCAATGTTGACAATACAATTTGTTCTTGAGTGTGCATGGCCTTATATTTCTTTCGTGATATGAGTATTTGAATTCCTTTATTCGAAGGGAAAGTGTATCTTTTAAGTTTGAAGCGCCGGTTTGGATTTATAACGGGAGTAAGCCGTATAAATGGAAGTTGATCAAGTCTATATCCAAGAATATTAGAAAATGGATGCGTGGTAGGTGGTAAGCGATCAGTAGGAGACCTGGACTTGACACGAAGAGTCAGCTCGGTAGACGGAGAACGGGATCTGGCACGAAGAAGAGGGTCGGCTGGAGGAAGGGGCCTGGCAGGAGAATGTTGAACTTCGGAAGTAGAATGTGATCTGCCACGAGGAACACTAGGAGTAGGGACATCTTTAGGAGGAAAATCGTACTGTGAACTTAACTCTGCAAAAGAAATAAAGTAACCCACAATATTCAGGGAACATAATTTGAGTAGGAACCTGTAAAAGTTGTATTTAGTATACCGATATAAAATAATATACGATTTCTGAGCTGTCCGCTTCTTCTTTTAGTTAACTGAATTTACTTTCTGATACTGAAATTTGAACAAATATAGTATCGATGTTTGTTGAATTTCAGTTTGCATAATTTTACCTTAAAAACGCAGATATGCTTATAATTGTCAGAGAGGCACAATCTATAGTAGAAAATGACTTACACATTCTGTTTAATGGCAGATTATATGGATCTAAGAAATTTGTCTTTCTATTTTTCATTTAATACGTGCGTAATTTGTAACGAATTTGCAACCATTTTCTACAATTGTTTTTTTTTTCTAAATTTTTTTATGATTTCATAGATTCGGAAAGTTAGCATATTTTGTCCACCCTAATGTCCAGTATAATAACTTCAAGAGAATCATTTTACTTTTTTATATTGAAATTCCCACCTATAATGTATTTGAACTGAGATAAGGACCGGTGGAGTTAGTCACTGTACTTTGAAAATTTAAACATATATCAAGATATTTTAAGCTATTTTTAAAATGTATAAATACGCCCAGAGCTTTGCGAACGAAAACATATTCTGGACTCTGCCGGAATGAATTTAGATTAAATTAGTATTTTTTCACAAAATAAAACAGAGTTTGGATAATGATAGGAATTTCGACAGAGTGCTATTGACGTCGGATAAATTATTATTTGCGGAAAGTCTAACAACGCTTTTAAAATTATAGATATTTATAATATATTATTATATTCACCAATAGAATTGAGGATGGCAATCAAGGTGAATATGAGAGTATTAACACGCCACATTTTTCAAAATAAAAGAAAACACTGATTACTGCGTAGATGAAGAATTTGCTTTACAGTGTAACTTATGCTGATCATATTGTTTGACTAGTTGGTATCGTATAATCGTTATCTAATAAATGATATTGAAGTGGGGTTTTCTGATATATTCATATCTAAATTTCATAAATCATCAAAAGAAAAGCAATCAGATTACGTCAACTGAAAAATTTCTTAGATAGATAGTATTGTGAAAGAAATTATTTGTTTTACAATAAAATTATTACATATTTTTTTTGGAGATAAACTGTCGAACTAAATTTAGAAAAAGTTCATTATTTGATCTGAGAAAACCATTAATAAAAAATTGTTTCATCCTTTCAAATCTGTTTTTTGCATCGGACAGAAATCGCTATTCCATCTGATTTTATCCGGCTCTTGAGCCGGCATCCGCACAAGAAAACTGAATTTTATAAGCCGGAGTCTCATCCGGCTTTATTTGGAATTTGGTCAAAAATTAAGTTGGGTGATTGCTTCTAAGACCGAAAACGCTGTTCTATCAGACGCTATCCGTTTCTTAAGCAGACTCCCGAAAAAGAAGATTAATTTATTTACGTGTCAAAGTCTTATCAAAATCACGTCCCTAAAGTTCCATTATAAAAAGTCCCTTCTGTCTCTGCATCGTGGATATAGTTAAAAATCTCTAAAAACGAAACACTTCTTCAAATTTAAAGAGCAAATTTTTTTTTTTATTTTAAATATTTTAATTTTTAATAAAAATACTTTATAATAATTAGACTTATAACTGTATAGCGATAATTTTGGTCAAATATTTTAACCTTTCCTAATTGACTTTCGAGTTTCAAAAAATCAAAAAAAAAAGAGAAAAAAAGAGAGATATATGAGGAATGTGGAAATTAAAATGATTTTCATTTCCTTTGATTTGCATGAAAATATTAAGAAGTAATATATTGCCATTTATTATAAATTAAATTTTGGTTCTTTTAATTTTTCTTTACAACAAACAATAATTGAAAAGTGGATAAAGAAATAAAGAATTATTTTAAAATTAAATTTGTGATGAAAAATTTATTCCTTCCTCTAAATTCAGAATCGATTATTTATTTTAAAAGCAGCTAAATTAAATAATAATTTAATGTTCTCTTTATAAGTCTGTTTTGTGACCGAAGAATTGCTTATAATAATTAATTGTTTGTTGCAAAGGTTGACACGCAAATTTAATCATTTTAAATAAGCGCACCAAATGTTTCATTGAGATTATAGTGCGGCATTGTTTTTCATTAATAATAATTTGTTCTAATTTTCATACTATTTTCTAAGGGTTTATTTTAATTGCCGGCACGTACTTTTTCCGATATGAAAATATCAAACTCAAATCATCAAAATTTAATTTGCTTTCTGAGTACAACACTTCACCTGCAGATATAAAAGATTTATTTAAGACGATTTGACACCGAAAATATTTCGCATAGGCGGATACAAAAACCGTATAAGTACCCGGATAGAATCCGATCAAAAGCGTAAATGGCTTTACTGGAAACCAAAAATATTTTGTATACAAACGGATATAAAACCAGATAGAAAAAATTGTATACACCGATCCAGTTCCACATAGAGCCAGATTTAGAACTAGACACAAATACCGTATAAAAATCCAGATAAATGCGAAGAAATTCCGAAACATATCCGTACCTATCGGATCCTATCTGTCATTTAAGCAGGGTTTGCACTCTTGTAGAAATTCAACTTACTCTGGCAGGAAATTTTTGTATATAGATCGGTTTGCACCTTTTGTCGTGTTGCAATATTGGTATAGATGTTTCATTGGTAAAATATCCCAATCTTTTCCTACTTTCTTCACTGTTACAACGCTACGGTATAGATCTATATACTCTTCAGGGGTTTTGATATCAGTTTTTTATTAAAGGATTTTTCCGCTATACCGAATGCTCCTTCCGCAGGCAGGAAACTATAATCTCTCACAGGGAACGTAAACTTTATTATTTTCACATTGGCAGGTGAGTCGCTGATTCGCCAGAATGACAAAAGATTTATGATATGAGCATCGCGATTTTTTTCTAGACAACAATCAAAAAAAAATGTAAACAGTTTAAAGACCAGAGAGATCAAAATTTCGCAAATAGTTCAGTGAAGAAGAGTGAGTTTCTACAGATTTTACTGATTGTACTCATTCAACTGATTTTACTTCCTAAATGTGGCTTCGAAGTTTAATCAGTCAGTGAGGTATCCAGAAGAATTTCGTAATGCGAGAGCTAGAGGGATAAGTGTGATGCAAACAAGCAGAGTGTTCATGGTATCGCGAGACAGATAACCGATAATAGATAACCTTTGGAAGGTGACGATTTTTCTTACACGATAATTTCCAGATGAGTTGCTAAATCTAGTTTTCCAAAAAGCATCAATATGTCTATGCATCTCACTACGCGTCAATGAACTTTTAAGTATATAATTTCAACTTAGATGTGAGAAAACTGCATTTCTCCATCACATCACTTCTTAAAACCAAGAAAATTAGGTAGGGATTGAAAAATTCTGCTAACAGCCACTTGACAAGAAAATTTACGGAAACTTTTACAGAAATGTAGAAAATCCGTTCTTGTCGAAGGAGTAAACTTTTGCTTTCCTCAGACCATCAGGCCTTAATTCAGGCAGAGAAGGTTTTGTTTTTGTATTTCAGGACTGGTCGTTTTCAGCTTATTATAACGTGACCGAAAATCAAAATTTTCTGGAATTATGATTGCCGGACAGCAGTCTCCATTGCACACTCGAGGCCTGATTTCGCTCTCCAAGACTTTTAGAAACAAACTATATTCTCAATTGAATTAACGGCTCTGGTTAACTACAACATCACTGCCAAAAAGAAGGAAGATGAGGAGAGGTATTAAGACCTTAAAACGGAGCTGGAACCAGTTTACCCAAAAATTGTTCTTGGAATCTGTATGGTTCCACCAGATGGGGGTTTTAGCTTCTAGTGTTTCTAGACCAAAACGGGACCATGGCATTAATTTTTGCGGCTAAAAAGAGTATGAATGGTAATCTTGGATTATTCCGATAGGTGCTGCTGTAAGAAAATGGCAGGTAAGTGGCAGACGTTTTTGTAATAGGGTTTCCGTCCTCAACACCCACGGCTAGGCAATATTAAAATAATTAAATCTCGATATTGTTCTCTACCTCCTGTTCATATCTTGTCAACGGTATAGGTAGAGGAACAGTAAGAAGTGGAGAAGGGTGAAGTTTGTGCGTAGTAAGCGAGAAGGGGGGGAGGAAGGGTAAGAACTGGACTACAGGCGCTTCCACGCGGACAAACCGTCCATAGGTAACGCGTTCACAGACAGGGTAGCCGCCTGCGGGACGTATGGGTATCGTCCGTAAGCCCTGTTGTTTTTTTTGTTGGGGGGGGGGAGGATAAGGAAGGTGGAGAGAAAGGATTAACCAGGTGCGAGGGGGTCCAAGACGACATCAACAGAGTTGAGAGTTAGCGAGGGGCGACCCGACGACCTGTTTTTTTTTTTTAGATCGCGAACATCTACTCAAAGTCTAAATTTCGTCAATGATGTGCTGGCAGGATCCTGTCCTGGCAAACTGACGGGTGCTAGATGAAGTTCGGTAGGTGGGTGCTCCGCATCGTTATCTGGGCGAGAGGATGTGAGTGAGTCCTCCTTACGGATCTCAATGGGGATGAATCTAAACTTCATTAATTCGCCTGGCGCCTTTCAATCCTTGCGGACATGGGGGAAAGTTCGGACAGTCCCGGACTATGGGACGACTCGGACCAGATCTAGGAGAGTTGTTTCTGCGGACGATGATCGCCGGGGGAAACATGTAACGCGGTAGAAACCGGGTAGAGACAACAACGACGCGTTTCTTCGGTCCTGGAAGGGACGTCGTTTCCGAGGATCCCGTGTGTCGCTGACTCCTCGACGGATCTCCAGCAAATTCCAAGCTCCGGGAATAATTAGGTCCACCTTACTCGGCGTGTATGTCGCACCCGCGAGTCATGGCGCGGCTGTGGCATTGACTTGACGTTCCTGTCGCTCGTTCCCTAACTTCTCGCTAGCGACGCTCCTCCTCTTCACGGCCCCGTCGTGCCCCCTCCTCCTCCAGCCGACGCTTTCATTTAATATTAAAAATATAAGTGTTTAAACTAATATTATAAAATTTAAAAGTTAACATAGGTACCATCCTAACTTCATATTTCTGAAGGAATTATGAAGTTAGGCCGAGTAAAACGGCCGCTGGAGTTTTTCCGTTCATATTATTATTAATAATAATGTTAAAAGAAAAATTACTATTGTTAAAAACTCCATACGACCCTACTAATCCGTCTTATTTTATTTGTTTCATTAATTACTAAATGCTCGATTTGAAGACTATATTAATGATTAAACCCTAACTAAGTTAATTTCCGAGATTTAAGCTACTATTTTAATTATTCAGAATAACCTTACGATAGCTAGTAAAATGAAAAATATAATATAATGTAACATAACGAGGGGGAGGGGGGGGAAGCTAATTTTACTTAAAGTCTCTATTTTTCTCTTCTTTCATGGCGGTGTATTTAAATTCGTAGTATCACATTCTTTTAATTAATTTCTATCTTGGATTTTCTACCGCCTTTACGAGTCGGATAGCCGGGTGAGCTCCACGGCAGCCGCCAATGCGTTGGAAGATAATAAAAAACGGGGAAGGGAGTGAGAGGAAAAATGAAGTTGGGAGGTTGAAAGCGCGCGTTTGAGTGAGAGAGAGAGGTGCCCTGGCGTACGTGCTTTGGTACTGTCGCAATGTTTTCGAGTTGAACGAAAACACGACGGCAGGCCCGTGATTTTCGTTAAACTACTAAAACTTAATTCAAGCTGGATCCGTCTATAATTTACTAATTTAGGTTATAATGAGCTTATTAATAATAAGTTTAACGCAACTAAAATTCAGTATTGTTTAAGAGTGGCGAATTGGGTTTACCGATTTTAGTTTTGCTACTAATGTCCACGTGTTGAGACCTCTCACAACAATAAACTAAGTTTTGGCAATTTTGGCAAGCAGCACTTTGAGCAAAATCTGAATCACAATCAAAATTTTTTTCGATAATTTAAAAATATTGCATATATCTTTCTTAAGGCGTTTTTTAATGTTTAAAGAAAAACACCAACTTTGGTTGAAATTATGTAGAATTTTTTCATTTAAAAAATCATCAAAATACAATTTAAAACAAAAATAAAGCAAATAATAATATTTCACATAAGTTTTTTTTAGACAGTATATGACATAGCAAGTAGTATTAGGCACGTCTTTACATCGAATTCCACGTAAAGCCGTGTGTTACCATATGAGTGATGTAAGATATGTTATTCAAAACAACCATGTTATGAGACTCTATAGCCGCTAGTAAGGAAGCGTCTTTTAATTTTTAAACAGCTTTCTAAAGTATTCTAAAACCAGATAGATGAATAATTTACGGAAAAGTTACGCTTTACATTTACACATCAGAGGAGTGAGCCACTCGACTTTTGAAATTGGAAAGGATTTGAAAATATGAGAAATCATATTAAATATTCATAATTACGCGAAGATATTTGTGAACAATGACACAGTGATTTCGACGATTTTCACTATTTAAAAACATTTTGCCGATATTCTCACCTCGAAAAAAGTTCGTATCTATAAACATTCTTTTGAATTCCATTTTTTTAAACACACTCTTTCTAGATTACGCGGGGATTAATTAAGAGAAAGAAAGCTAAAAAGATGTTTTTAAATTACAGGTATTGTAGAGTATAATAATTACCAATAGAATTAAGGACAACGATGAAGCTAAAGATCAGAGTATAAACGATCAACATCTTTTGCAATTTTGGTAATGACTGATTACTGCGTTGATTATTAATTTGTTTTATAGTTTCACAATTGTGCATTATATTGCTAAATTTGACGTATCATAAATTCATTATCTCATAAAGTATATTACAGTGGTTCCTTCTAAGACGTTCATATTTACATTTGATAAATCAGTCGAAGGAAAGAAATATGGTTACGGTAACTGTTAAGTTTCCATGATAAAACATATAACGAACAAAATATTTGTTTTTCAACAAAATTGTGAAATCATTTTTTCTTGCACGTGGACAAATAATGTAGGTCATACTCTACACCTCTTTCATCACTCTGTGCAGGGTGTTGGAATACATAACATATCTGCGATTGGTCACAAAAATTGCTAATGATACTTAAATATTTTTTTTTAAATTTACATTATTTTAGAATTGCAGATACCGCCTATGTCCTGTTTTTTTAAGAATATTCTTTCATATTTAAAAAAATTTTAATTGACTGACTATGTATCAAGAGCTTCGTTGCAAAACAAACTGATCAGTTATACAAATTAAATCTTGTGGAAGAAGTGAGAAAAAAACGCATTTTGTTTTAAAAATATTTCAAGCTTTCGAAAAATAGCACAAAAAATATGTTGTAACGAAAAAAAAGTATTTAAACATTAAATTTTCTTTTTAATTTCGAAGTATCCTGAGTAATAATTTTCTACTTGAAAATAATGAAATCAAATATGAATTATTTAAATATTTGCAAAATGATTTAAGCTAATTATGGTATTGC
>JAAAKG020207965.1:0-22847 GCA_010014905.2 Druon quercuslanigerum | reverse complement strand
GTATGTATGTATGTATGTATGTATGTATGTATGTATGTATGTATGTATGTATGTGTGTATGTATGTATGTATGTATGCATGTATGTATGTATGTATGTATGTATGTATGTATGTTGGTCTGGGAGCACTATACTTGTAAAAAAATTATTCTATTAGATTCCAAAAGTGGGCACATTTTTATTATTTTCGTGACCACTTTTTCCAAATTCAGAAATTCTCTTTACGTTTGTTCATGGTATTCAAAAATTCTGACAATTTATCCTAATACCTTTTTTTGAAAGAATAAAAAATTACCAGAGTTATAGCTTTTACAAAATTAAAAAAATAAAATAAAATGGACATGTTAAGCCAAAAAACGCACTATATGAAAAAAGTCAAAACAGAAAAAATTGCTTTTTTCGGCAAAACTATGCAAAATACGGTCAAAGATGAGTAGAAAAAAATGGTACATTTGAAAAAGATCTAAAAATTTGATAATAATTACTTTTTAACAGGATGCGTGGTTTTGGAAAAACATAATTAACAGTAAAAAACATCTGCTCACTGCGTGGGCACATTCTCATCACAACTTTTGTCTTTCCATTTTTTTCGTCTTGTGCGTGCGGTTAGAAAAAATTTATTTTCTACTGACTTTTATGCCGGTTTCTACGATTAAAACCAAAAACATAACTACAAAAAAATTATTCATTACAAATTAAATCATTTTTACATTCTCATAAGAGAAGATATTAGATTTGTGTAAAATTTGACCCCCCCTCCCAGTTTTTGATATAAGGTCCATGTTTTGACACCCCCTGAATCCAAAAAACATATTTTTGTGTATGTGCCTGTCTCTCTGCATGTCTTCCTGTGAACACGATAACTTTAGAAAAAATTAATTTATTAGATTGGACTTTGGTACACACGTTTAGTGCCCTAAACTAAATAAATAAAAGAAGATAAAATGAAATTTCCCTTCTTACATTCTCGCCAGTGAAAAAGTAGATAGATTTTTAATGAAATGAACTGGGAACGAATTAGATTGAATGGAATTTTATTTGAATGGATCGGAGTGTATTGGAATTAATTGGATTGCAATAGATTGAATGGGGATGCATTGTATTGGAATCGATTGGATAAGATTGCAGAGACATCGTTTGGCATGGATGGGAGTGCACTGGAATGAATTGGATTACATTAGATAGGAATCGATTGCAGTGGATTGGAGTGGAGTGAAATGAAGCCGAGTCAATTTGTATTTGATTTAGTAGAGTCGAATGAAGTCGATTGGATAGGAATAAAAAATATTGGATTGGAATGAATTGGAGTGGAAAGAAATACATTCGATTTGCTTGAATTAAAATAAAATGGATTGGAACCCATTTGAATGGAATGGATTGGAATAAATTGGCTTGAAACGGAATAAATGGAATTGAAATGGATTGGATTAAATCTGCGTTAATTTGATTGGATTGGAATAAGTCGTATTAGATTTGATTTTAAGGAATTGGATTACATTGGAATATATTGGAATTGAGTAACGTAAATTAGAATAACGTGGCTTCAAATTGATAAGAGTCTGTTGTATTGTGATGAGTTAGATTGCAATGGATTGCGTATGAATGAATTAGATTGAATTCCATTGCACTAGAGTGGATTAGAATAAATTGAATTGGATTATGAAGGTTTGCAAATGTTAGGATTGGAGTGGATTGAATTAGAATGAATATTATTGGAGTGAATTGATGGGAATAAATATTAATTAATTGCTTGGGAATAGAATGAATTCGATTGAATTGGAATGGATTGGATTCGTTTGAAATCAATTAGATTGGAATGGTCTGGTGAGAGCTGAGATGAATTGGAGTAGACTTGACTAGAATGAATTAGTTTAGATTTGATTGAATTTAATTATAGTGGCTTTTCATGGTTTGAAATGAATTGGTTCGGATTGGAGTGAACAAGGTTTAAATTAGATTGTATTAGGATAAATCGGATTAGTTTTTATTTTAATAGATGGGACTGAAGTGGCTTGGAATAAGTTATATTTACTTGGATTGCATTGGAAATAATTAGATTGTATGAGAGTAGGTTAGATGTAAGTAAAGAGGATTAGATTCCAATGCAGTGGATTGGACTGGATTAGATTGAATTGGATTAGAATGAATTGGATTGCCCCTGCGTAACACTTTGCTTCGCGAAAATTGCAGTACTCATGTCTTCTCGGCTACGCCTCGAGTCTGACTCGTACTGGAACTTTCACCTTCGACATGAAACGAAAGGCGTCACAAGAAAGTTTTTGTTAAAGCCGAAGCAGTTTTAGAAAAAGAGAATTCTATCTCGCCAAATTACAGTTGCTGCTGCTTTGACCTTTAATTTTGAAAAATCTTTACAACAGTTTAAAAAAGAAACAAAAATGATTTCGAGATTTTCGTGGCTGGCCTAGTTTTAAGACAATGTTACAAAAATATTTCTTTAAGGAATCCGACGGTGATGATTCATCAGTTGTAGTAGACGCTTCACAAAATTTTCTGTGTAAAAAACAGCACACTTTATAATCTGATAAATCACGAACAGATTGATTGCAAATATTGTGAATCAAATTTTTTCTCACTGCATTGAGTAGAGTTTCCTTTAATTAGAAAATATGAAGGTTGTCTATATCCTGCTCTTATCTACGGGGTTGATCCTCAGTTTCATTGGTAAATATAATAATATATTTTTTGTTCTTGAAGTTTTATTCTTTCGTGCTTAAATTTTAAAAGTTTAAGCCATGCTGACGTGTACACTTAGAAGTGTCCCATATGTGAACGTGAACATACGGTACATTCCCAGATGAGCAGAGATATTCAACCGGAGCTGGTGAACGTACCTGTTACGCAGCGGTTTCATTAATATTTGCTATTCGATCATTCAATTTTTTCGTGTTGTAAATTCAAAAATCTGTTTCAACCATTCGTCTTTTATGGCTTGGAAACGGAATATTTTTGATGAGATGTTTTTCTTTATTGGTTGAAACACGTTTCGTGATTTAAAATTTAACTATATGGTTGAATAATTGTATTTTTTCTCGTATTCAACACATTTGATTGAAATTCTTAAAAATAGTTTTTGTTGGAAATACCAATATTATACTTTTTGGTGAGAATGAATTTTTTCTCGATGATTGATCATCTTGCTTAACAATTTAACTATTTTATCCACAAATGATGTATCTTTTCAGTTTTTGGTTTAAAGTTAATTATTTCAACTGAAAATGTAATCGTTTATTAAATGCGTTTCATGATTTCCGCTACAAACTAGTCTTTTATTAAAAGAAGGACAAAAAAAGCGCAAAATCATGTTTTTAAACATCTCGAAAGAGATGCTTAAGTAGTGATGCTTAGGTGCCTTCGAAAAAAGTTTGTGAATATTACTTTCTTTAAGAAAACAGATTGAGATTGAAAATTTTAAAGAAATTCTGCAAAACAACCCTTAACTACCGCAATCAACCCCCTTCAAAAAATTGATTTTTTTTGTAATTTAATCACGGCATATTTGTGGCCATGCTAATAGTGTCTAATTTTTGTGCTTCTGGAAAATACCCACCACAATTTTTGGCTCTATCCCCCTCTCTACCACGTAGAGAGTCATAATATAACCTTTTTAAGAATTTCACTGTGTCAATAGATTTGAGGATTTGATTTATTTTGAAATTTCTGTTTTTTAAAGGTTTTGTAGTTTTAAATTTCAAATTATTCCTTAAAATTTTGGAATAAATGTACAAGATTTTAAAGCAAAGGATAGTAAGAAATTTTAGTGAAAACAAAATGTAGATTTTTAAAATTTCAAAAGAAAAATTTAAAAGCTATTTAAAAATTTTGAACGACTTCAAGTGCAAAAGAAAATTTCTCACGATTTGCCAGAAAATTTAAAATTATTGTTTATTTTACAACACACATTTTATGAGTATATTAAAACAAAAATTCCAAATATTTCTAAATTTCCAAGAATATAAAACAGAATCTTGAAGACTTTAAAACAATTTCATGGACAATTGTAATAAATAATGACATTTTTTCTTATTTAGCAATAAAAGATCTGTTTTTATTGCAATTTCGACTATGTTTCAAATTTGGTTCACCAAACTATTATTGAAAACTGAAATATCAACTATTACATTTCTCGTTGAGGATTCATCTTTTCCGTTTTGAAAATTTAACTATATGATTAGAGATTAGCTTTATTGGTGAAATTAGGATTCGACATATCTGAAATTTTTAGACATTTTTTGAATTTTCTCAAAATTATATTTCGTGAATCTCACAAACAAATTTGACTTATTAAAAAAAATTAATATATTTTTAATATATTTGGAACATTTGAAATTCACAACTCTTTTTTGCCTTTTCTTAGAAAGATCGTCAGGCCAACCATCGCCGCCCAAAGAAATCGACTTCTTATCAAGGTTTGAGCAGAGCAGTCAACGTCAGAATCAGCAAGGTAACCCAAGTACAAATAAAAATTTAATAAACAGTTTCAAACTATTAATCATCTTTTCAGCTGGAGAATCTTCTACTGAACTGAAGATTTAACTGTCCCATTTTTGGTTGCAAATGAATCTTCTTCAATTAAAAACATTCAAATATTATCAACAGATTTAATACTTCCACGATGATTCATTCAAATATTAAATTGCAAATTTATGAGTTTTTGTACCTCGAGTTCAGCTCGATTCATTGCTTCGAAAAGGTGTGTTGAAAATCTGAAATTAAAAAAAATGGAATATTTGAAATCTTTTTTATACGAAAAAGAATAAACCAAATGCTTATCTTTTTTATGTTCTTCATATTTACTAAATGTAACAAAATATCAGGCACCACGGGATGCGTTCTGTACCTGTAGCTATAATAATTCTTTTATAATATGATTCAAACAAATTTCGTATTTTTTTTTGTAGAAAATTAAAATGAACTATTTTGATCTAAAATAGCTTTTTTAAAAAAAAAATTTATTGTTATTTTGTTACTCACGTTGATGAGCCACTCCGTAGTTAACCGTAGTTTTTTACTGAACTTTTGTCACTCTTTTCTTTCACTTTTCTTTCACTTCTTCCTCCTTGTTTTCACTTTACGTGCCGCCCGTTTCATTATAATAAAGGGCTGTTTTACTGCCGCTCCACGCGTAGATATAGTGCGCTTTTTCTGCCTATTTCAGATAAAAAATGTCTTTAAAACCAAGCTGTTAATACTTTGATTCTATTTACATCTTAGACTTTTTATAAAATAATAAAGAATGACTTGTTGCAATAGTGTCCTCGGATTAAGAAAAAAAAAGAAAACCGAAAAGCCTCCGTATACTACTGTTTAGTCAAATCAGTATTTTTGAATTTGAAATTTTTATTTTGGATTTGAAATAAGCGACCCCAGTAACCGCCGACTACTCCTAAGATTAAAATGCGCTTTGACAAGAAGTGAATTTCTTCGAAGATTGAAATTGAAATAGCAGATTCAATCGCATTTTCACAGAATCATTCAGTCCTGCGTTAATTAACAGGTCGGAATTGAAATCAGAATGCAATGTTATTTTTAAAAACGTGTGTAGAGCATACAATACGATATCTATATGCCCATGGTATTCCATCAATAAATTTTTCTCAGAAATCTTGCGGAATTCAAAATAGCTTTTCAAGGTTAACCATTTTTCTGTACAATTTTCCTGCATTTTTTATATTTTTCCTGAGAAATTATCTTTGCTTACAAAACAAATTGACTCTCTAAGTCATTTCTAATAAAACTTCACCGATTTTGAGACAAACTTCATCAAAATGGATTATATTCTGCCACTCAGAGCCAGTTCAAAGAAAAAAATCTGGGTGACATTTCGTACCCTAAGTCCTAGAAAAAAGATAGGTTATGTAATGGTACCATTCACGTCACAAAGCATAGTATTTGTTACAGGGAAATGGTACCCTCAAATTAGGGTCAGATTTGCACATCATTTTTCTGTGTTCAAGGTATGATTGCATACTTATAAAATTTGTAATCTTCTGTTTTTTGTTCCAGACATGCAGAATTTTTCTGCTCTGCATTCTGTTTCTGGAATAGACAATTATCCTGCTATGTATCCTGCTCATGCGATACAGCCCTTTTTTAGCATGTACCATGCTCCTAATGTGCCTATTGCTCCTGGCATGTCTTCTACTCATGCCACGTCTTCGGTTCATGTCGAGGAGACTTTTCATGTAAGGCCCACATCTTCTTCTCGCAGTCCCCCCTATTCTACACTTTTTCAATCGACAATTGAAGAACTTCTATATGAACGATTTTATCCAATAAATAATCCAGACCAGGAACTTGGAATTCAATTATACGAGTTTATTTTCGGTTCAGGGATTTATTTGAGAAATAAAAAGAATATTAGCGAGGGCGGGCTAACAGGAGTATACTTTTTAATTTCAACAATGAATGGAGACGCCTTGGCAGTGATGGAAAAAGTAAAAAGTAGAACTACTATTTTACGTGCATTATATATGTATTCTGGTCGATACGGAATACGAGCAAAGATAAACGTGTTCAACCGCAAGGTTCGCAAAATAGAAAACCAAGAAGCCCTTGACACTCCATTAGGACTGGCTAATCCAATCTACAAAAATTTTATAAGGGAAACTGTGGACGTTCCTATTAAGCTAGCTTATAACGTTAGTTTCCCTTCTCCCAACCAGCCCCCCTATTCTAAATTATTTGGAGTGAACATTGCAAAACTTCCAAATTATCGATTCTATCCCATTAGAGATTCGAACCGAGAATTTTCAATTGAATTATACACTTTTCGTGCCAACTCAGGAATTTATTTGAAACATGCGAATGGACGAAAATTCGCCATACCGCCCCTAGCAAAATATGTGTTATCAGGAGTCAATGGTGACGCCTTTGCAGTAATAAAAATACTAGCAACGAGACAAAATGTTTTTGTTGGACTATATCAAGCTGAACCTGATTTTGATGGTAATGATCGAGCAAAAATAAACACAGTCACGCATCATGTTAGCTCAATTGGTAAAGAAGAAGCCAATGACGTTCCAATAGGAGACGATATCAAAGTCAAAGAATTATTTGAAAGGAAGCCTGTCCATCGGGTATATTACGTAAACAATCAAGAAGGTAGATCAGTTCGACCCAGAACATCATGAATTTCCAAGTGATGACCGAATAGATGCAGATTGAAATTTCAAAACTGCGCTTTCTAACAAAAATTATCTGCATCGTCTTTAATTAAGAATCAATAAGTTGCAACCAATCCTTCAATGACGTAGGTCTACAGAAATAAGTTAAGATGAAAAAACAACATTTAGTTGAATATTTCACTATATGTATAGATATATTGCTTATTATAATTTGCTGTTAATTTTTTTCGAGAAATAATATTTTTATTAAAAATTCCACAAATAGGGCCATTATGAAACTATTATATACGGTATTCGATGATTGTTAGTAGAAAGTTAATTCCTATTTTAAAATAAATGATCACCTCTATTATTTTAAAACTATTTACGATTTCAGTGAAATTATTTGTTTTGCTGAAAATTCTCAATCTCTGGCAATAGGTCACAATCTCCTTTTCGAAATCGAAAACGTAGTGTTCTTTGCACGGATCGTATAACTCTTAAAAGTTTGTGAGAGTCTCCAATGTCATGGTATCGGGAGATGATTCCTTAACCGAAAGAAAAGGACCTACATAGTAATTCTTACATTTCTCTATTTAAAAAAATATGTAAACGTACCTTGCTTCAAACCCTCACCAGTGAGTCCGAATGATTTGGGAAGAGCACTTAAATGGATACGCACAGTTTTTTTAATTTCGCATTTTTTATACTTTTAGTGGATTAAATTTAAATTAAAAAATGTTTTATAATTTCCTCTGATTGACTCATGACCAATTGATGAACACCGACATGATACCCTGGGGTGTGATATGTAATTTAATAACAAAAACTATTCCTCATAAGCAAAATTTCATTGAAAAAAGACAAATAAAATCAAGAAGTGTATATTTACTTCAAATAGGTTCATACCTTATGACGTGAACTTCACACAATCCCTATAATTAAATTTTCTAAGATATCTAAGGTGCACAGTAATTAAAATTTGCTCAAGCAAATAAAGGACTTTTAGATAAAGTTTTTTAGAATTTTTTTTAAATAAGGGTTCATGTACGTGCTAAAAAACAAGAATTTTCAATTATTATGAAAGCCCATCGTACTTCTCTGTATTTAAAATATTATCGTCTCTCTCTCTCTCTGTCTATCTCTTTCTATCTATGTTTCTCTCCCTCTTTCTTTCTCTCGTCGTACCGCATGATTTTAGACATTGCAAGTCTTTTCAAATCTATTTCGTATTCAATTAAATAAGGCAAATAAAGTAAATTATTATTTTTATATTTTTATTATTTTTATTTGAAATTAATAAAATGACTTCCACATACGAATATTATATCAGAAATTTTTTTGTGGAGTTTTGCGAAGGCTTGCTCTAGGAACGCTTGGTCAACTTAAGATAGTTTGAATGTTGGGTGAAGTTATGTGCATCCATGATAAAAGTACCTATTATTTTTAGTAAATAGTTTTTTATAAGAAAAGAAAAACACTACACCTAGGTCAAATACGTGTAGAGAAGCATTGTGCAATAAAAGAACTTAATTTATTTTCATTGCGCTAGTAATTTTTGTTAAGGTTATAATTTTTTTGAAAATAAGTAGAGCAGTGAAAAGCAAACTATAATTTCCTTATAGACTAGTAGAGTATCTTTTTAGGTTTAAATACTAGTTATCACCAATCTTCTATGATTTCGTATTTTTGCCCATCCCAGATACTACAAAACCGGCGTACTTCTACAGAGGAAGAGCAGATGACCATGTGCATTTCTTTACCACCAACAACTTCACCTGATGAAGCAGAAAATAAGCTACAAAAGGAAGTGTTGAAAGAATTCTTTAAGAAAGATATAAAATTTAACTTGCTTAACAAAAATGCTAGATACCACTCAATGATAAGGAAGCTGAATAATTAGCTAGCAGATGTTAAAAGTAGAACTGTCGATAAAAATGAAAAATCTTCTGATTATCATGAAAAAATGGGTGTCAGTTCATTTTTTTAAATAATTCCATTGTTTGATTTTTCTCATTTAATTAGAAAACAATGCTAGAATTACAGTTAAGACCTGAAAACTCTGAAGCACCTTAGACAGATGCACAATAGCTTTTAGCAATGCAATGGCAGTATTGGTCAGCAGCGTGCTATGAGAGGTTTCACGTGGCAGTATTGCAAAATTCGATAAGATGTCAACCAAGGAATTCAAAGAATATTCATCCAAGCATGATGTAATAGAAAGCTTGGAAGACCTTGGACCGCTGGGTAGAACTCAGAATCGTGCTAATCACCTTTTTGTTTTTACCTTGAATGGTTTGCATCCCCGTTACAGATGGAGAATTGTAGATAGATTTTTTTGTACGCAGCTGTGTGATTGCAACGTACATCGTACCTTTTTTATACATGCTGCGCGATGAAGCACAGAAAGCTGGAGCGGATATCCAAATGTCAGTTTACGATCAAGGTTCTTCTTACATAAAATGATATAAGCTTTTAAAAGTATCGCAGGAGAAACCTAGTTTTACTCCCAATAGAAAAAAGGTCATGTCCATTCATGACTTTCTCCACGAAGTTAAGAACTTTGTGACTCTTCGTAAGTATGGACGAATATACATGAAGGGCAGGGAACTGTGTTTGTCGGACATGAGAAGAGTCTGGGAAGAAGACCGAAAGTGTAAGTTGCCCTGCAACTTAAGTCACATAAAAGAGGTCCACATGTTCCCCAACTCATTTCAAAAGATGACTGTTCGGCGTTCTTTGAAAGTGGTTGGTGGTCGAATGGGCAAAGCAATGCATAAGGCTTATGACAAAAAGCTCGTCGTATCCCATACGCTACAATAATCAGCTGATTGCGTTCTTGACATCAACCATGTTACTGCCGCTGGCCACAGTTTTAGAATGTTCGACAGGAATCCGCTAAAGTGTGCTCTTTCTCCAGAGCATCCAGCGCTTATTCTGGACATATCGGATGAAGAGGAAAATCCTCATCAAGCAATATCTTACGCTGAAAGGACGACATTAAAAGAACAGTTTGAAACATGCGACGAGCATGAAGTGGCTGCAGTCCATGCTGTTACGTACGTTGCAGAAGCAGGACATTGCACTGAAAATGCCACTGTTGATGAACAAAATACGAGTGATGACAAAGGTTCAGGCAGTGAGATCGATACGGATGTTGAAGGCTACAACGACAGTGACGGTGACGGTGACGGTCACGACGAGATTGCGGGTGTCAATAACAACACAGATCACGATGGCTCCACTGGTGAAATCTCTAACTATGGTACTCTTTTTGCTAACAAAGTTAAAGAATTACTCCGTTCCACGGATGCAGAGATGCCTTTCAAAGCATACAGTGGTACGTATGAAGGAAGTTCTTTATCGTACTTTGATGGTTGGTCTGCCCACGTAGTCATAAAAAATTGATCATGTTGCACTTGCTTCAACCAACTTCTGAAGCTCCCAGAAGCATCAGGAGATAGAAACGATAACTGTATCGAGTCTTGAAGTACGAGTACAAAACGAATTTCAAACTGACTCTTTTGAAGAACCCTTCTGAGAACTTTCGCGAAATTCTGTCAGCAAATTTACTCACGTTTGAACGTTCTGTCACTGCAGAACGCCATCAGTATGTAATTCTGGACATGCTCGTGACAAATGCAATTCGCAATAGCAATGCTATTTCTGCAAGAAAGGCAAAACAGCAAGAAAAATCTGCTAAAAGAGCAGTCAGGGCGACCAAGCGAAAAGCAAACGCAGAAGTAGTAGGTAATAAACCAATACGAAAATTAAGAACCTGCTGCATGAGTGAATGCATTATATTAAATCTCGAGAAAAAAAATTATAAAACTGTTGGTGGAATGTTTTTGGTTGTAGGATCAAAGAGAATTTATTTCAGTTAGTTAATAATTGAAACGATCACTTCCATTCTTTCTTGCGTAATATCTGATATATTCATGTGGTCAGAAGCATAATTTAAGTAGTACAAATTAAAGGATAAGTTAAAAAACCACAAAAATATTTTATAAACCCGTAGAATTAAGATAAACGAAAATAATTACACTATAATGTTAACTCTTTCGATCTAAAATGTCTTTTATTTAACACCTTTTAATTTTAAAGGCTTTGAATGTATTGCGTTTTCTAATACTCAATCATTTTGAATGGAATCATTAATTATTTACAATGCATTGTTCTTTGGAGCTTAAAATTATTAAAATGTTAATGCTGCAAATAACGATATTTTGTTATCATGAATTGTTCAATTCAAAATTACAAAATTTCTAAAATCTTCAAAAAATCGAATAAATTCAAAACCTTCGACATTAAAATGTTTTTATACCAGAGGAATTTGAAATTGTACGCTTTTAAAAGAATAATTATTTAATGGCTAATGCTTCCAATTTGAAATAAAATGGTGAAATGATGAAATATCTCCATGCAAAATAATTGTTTAGGTTAAAACGCTTCAAGATATTTTCACATTGTCGATTTCTTAAAAGTTCAAAACAAAAAGTTGTAGATCTATATGACTCTGAATACTTTCCATTTTAAGAGAGCCTGCTTCAAAATTTCAAACTGAAACTTATCACCTTTCATTTACTACATAATGATTAAAATGACCCTCGGTTTATTAGCCAAATTGCAGGTAAGTATTCAGTTTGTGTAATCTGGTGAAAAGATATTATTTCATTTAGATGATACGGACCTAACATTAATAACTGTATATTTCAATAAGAATGCACTTTTTCAATAATTTTGGTTCCAAAATCTTTTGGTTTCAAAACTTTATTTAAATTTTTAATTTAACTACAGTTTCATGTGAATTTAACTCAATTTTAATTAAATTTGACTAAATATTGTATTTAAACGTTTTATCTAACTAAATTTTTATTTAACTTTTCAATTTAAATAAACTTCACTTAAAACGAACTAAATTGTATTTACATTTTAAAATTATTCAGATTTCAATTTAATTTTTAAATTTATTTTCAAAATAATTTTTAAAATTTCACTACAATAATTTTACAATACGAAAAGAACTTATTAAAACTTATTTATTTATTATCTCGAAAATTTCTCCTTTAAAAGAAACCGTAAGAGAAATTATTTAATTTTAAACTAAAAATCAATAGAATAATTTTAGAGCCTCATTAATTTTAATAGAAAGTAGTAATTCAGTGTTCTCAATATTTTTGGCGTGCCGTGCATCTTTGGCAGTGCCCGCCCAGTGCCGATCGGGTCAGCTAGTAATCTTGAAGGCGTGTGCAAGAAACAGAAAATCACCAGCACGTTCGGTTTGGCTTTCAACAGCTTGCTATGTTCCCCCCGGCCCCACCTCCCCCATCGACGTGCTCGGAGGACGCGGTTGCCATAGAAACGTCGAAAAGTTTAAGAGGGCAGCAGTTCAATATCAACGAAAATGTAGTTAGATCTATACATCGGCCGTCCCCACCACCGACCCATGACGTATCAAGGTGCTAATATCTTTGGCGATGCTTGATGTGTTAGAATGCACCTTCAAGAGACCAAGATCTTCATCAAATATACGATTTTTGATTATATGAACTCGACAGCACCAATTTTTTCTGGTATGCATATTTTCTTCTTAATAAAAGTCTGCACTCGAGCTTCTTCGGGGATTGTACTTAAATTCGTTGTGGAGAAGCAGATGCAACAAAATTTGAGAGTTGCAACTGTGCGCGGTATAGGAAGTTGAATGCGTCATAGTCGAAAGGAGAGGCGTTCTCCTTGTCAGAATTAGAGATACTATTAAGATTTTTTTTTATAAATAGAGAGTCGACAATTGTGGCATAAAATGTCATTAACAACTATTATGCGGTTTAATGAAAGAGAAAAATCATTTGCTGTAGTTGCATTTTTAATTCTTTTTTTTGCATTTCTTTTTAATTAAGAAAGCCTCGCAGCCAGCACATTTCAGCTTTAATTTTGGTTCGAAGCAAGTGAACGATGAATCCAGAAAATTAGTATCGTGGCAAGCAGCAAGATGCTATGAGAATATTTGACAGTCTGTTCGAAACAAGTGAATCGCGGAATCAGAAAGTAAGTGTACTAACAATCATTAAGATGGGGCTAAAACATTTGATGATCAGATTGAAACAAGTGAATAACGGACTCAGAAAGTTCGTGTGCGCCTAGCTCTAAGATGCTATGAAAACATTTGTCAATCGTCTTAAAACAAGTGAATAGCGGATCCAAAAAGTTGTATCGTGGCAGACATCAAGATTCTATGAGAATATTTGCGATCTGTTCAGGTCCGTCAAGCTAGCACCTCCACAATGGAAATGTACATTTTTCAATACACCATAATTTACGGCTTTTTCACGGCTATTTTTAGGCGCAAATTAAAAATTTACGGCTTCATTAGTTTTTTCAAAAAGTGAATTTTTAGGCATGGGGTGCTCATTGGGCGTCAAGCTAGCACCTCCAACACAAAGAAATGTTTTAAAAACGAAAAGAACTAGGCCATATTTTACGGCTATTTTACGGCTCTTTAATGTACTACATTTCCATTTTCCAAAAACAACCCTTTACGGTCAAAACCTACCCTCAAATATAAAATCTGTTTTTTTGAACAAATAATCTGGGCTATATTTTACGGCTATTTTACAGCTCTACAAAACACCACAATTCAAACTCAGAAAACAACCCTTACATTTTTAATAAAATGAATTTTTATGCATGGGTTGCTCATTATGCGACAAGTCTGCACCTCTAGCACATAAAACATGTTTTTAAAAGGAAACCAACTACGCCATATTTTACGGCTATTTTACGTTGGTTTTGCCCGTGAAGGGTTGTTTTTAGAAAATCAAAATTATGTACATTAAAGATCCGTAAAAAAGCCGTAAAATATGGCGTAGTTGGTTTCCTTTTAAAAACATGTTTTATGTGCTAGAGGTGCAGACTTGTCGCATAATGAGCAACCCATGCATAAAAATTCATTTTATTAAAAATGTAAGGGTTGTTTTTTTATTTTAAATTGTGGTGTTTTGTAGAGCCGTGAAATAGCCGTAAAATATAGCCCAGATTATTTGTTGAAAAAAGCAGGTTTTATATTTGAGGTTAGGGTTTGACCGTGAAGGGTTGTTTTTGGAAAATTGAAATGTAGTAGATTAAAGAGCCGTAAAATAGCCGTAAAATATGGCGTAGTTGTTTTCGTTTTTAAAACATTTCTTTGTGTTGGAGGTGCTAGCTTGACGCCCAATGAGCACCCCATGCCTAAAAATTCACTTTTAGAAAAAACTAATGAAGCCGTAAATTATGGTGTATTGAAAAATGTAAATCATGGAATCAGAAGTACCTCTATGCACAATGTGGGCGACATATATGTTGAAGTAGACAGTAAGTGAATTTTTTCAACAAAAACCAGAGGTGTATCTCTAAAACATAACCTCAGTAAAAATATTGAAAATTTTGAAACATTTTTTTAATCGAGGTCATGTTATGCACTATACGCAATACACGCACGGTGCTCTGCGTCAGATTTTGTTTTTTTGAGCCATGAAGTACCCCTATGCAAAATTTGGGTAAAATATACGTTGAAGTAGACAATGAGAGCATTTTTTTCAAAAAAAAACTAGAGATTTTTTTTATATTTACTCTTACGTCAAACTTGAGAAAGTAACGTTCTGTGCCAAGGCAGCTGAAATAACCACGGCTTATCAAATAAGAAAAAATGTGATTTGGTAAAGAAATATTGTGACTTATTAATTACACAAAAACAATTTTTCTTATGTTTTCTGCTAAAAAATAAAACGTATTAATAGGCATTATTTATATAAAATATATAAATTATATTAATGAACGGTATAAGTGTACATTCGTTGTTTTCAAGCGAGGGCAGCAACCATATGATGTAGAAAATTAGAATAAATTAATGAATAATCTAAATGAATAAACACTGCTGCATTCACTCATGCAGCAGGTTTCTTAATTTTCGTATTCGTTCATGACCTAGTACTTCTGCGTTTGCTTTTCGCTAAGTCGCCCTAGCTGCTCTTTTAGCAGAATTTTCTTGCTGTTCTGCCTTCTTTGCAGAAATAGCATTTCTATTGCGAATTGAATTTCTCAGGAGCATGTCCAGAATTCCATACTGATGGCGTTCGGCAGTTACAGAACGTTCATACGTAAGTAAATCTGCTCTCACAATTTGGCGAAATTTCTCAGAAGGCTTCTTCAAAAGAGAAACTTTGTAATTCGTTTTGGATTAGTACTCTCGAGACTAGATATAGGTATCGTTTCTATCCCCTGATGCTTCTGGGGGCTTCAGAAGTTGGTAGAGCCAAGTGCCACATGACCACTTCTTTGTGACTACGTGGGCAGACCAACCAGCAAAGTATGATAAAGAACTTTCTTCATACGTACCACTGTATGCTTGAAAAGGCATCTCTGCATCCGTGGAGTGGAGTAATTCTTTAACTTTGTTAGCAAAAAGAGTTACCGTCACCATCACTGTCGTCGTCGCCGTCAACATTAGTATCAATCTCACTGCATGAATCTTCGTCATCACTAGTATTTTAATCATCAACAGTGGCGTTTTTAGTGCAATGTCCTGCTTCTGCAACGTACGTAACCGCACGAACTGCAGCCGCTTTTATGCGCGTCGCATGTTTCAAGCTGTTCTTTTAATGTCGTCTTTTCAGCGTCAGATATTGCTTGATGAGGATCTTTCTCTTCAACCGATATGTTGCCTCTGATTGAGCAAACAATATTGTGCTTTATTGCGGGCATGTGACGCATGATCAGACGAGATCGCATAACGCAATCAGCTGATTATTGCAGCATATCGGATACGTTGAGCTTTTTGTCATAAGCCTTGTGCATTGCTTTGCCCATTCGACCACCAATTACTTGCAAAGAACGCCAAACACTCATCTTTAGAAATGAGTTGGAAAACATGTGGACCTGTTTTATGTGACCTAAGTTGCAGGACAACTTGCACTTTCGGTCTTTTTGCCAGACTCTTCTCATCTCCGAAAAACACAGTTTCATGCCCCTCATGTATATTCGTCCATACTTACGAAGAGCAGTCACAAAGTTTTTAACTTAATGGAGAAAGTCATGAATAGCAATGATGTTTTTTCCATTCTGAGTGAAACTAGGTTTCTCCTGTGTTACTTTTGAATGCTTATAGCATTTTATGTTAGAAGAACCTTGATTGCAAACTGTCATTCAGACATCCGCAGCAACTTTCTGGGCTTTGTCGAGCAGCATGTATAATAAAGTTACGATGTTCGTTCCACTTACACAGCTGCGCACCAAAAAAATTCAACTGCAATTCTCCATCTGTAACGGGGATGCAAACAATTCTATTACATCATGCTTGGATGAATATTCTTCAAATTCCTTGGTTGACATCTCATCGAATTTTGCAATACTGCAACGTGCTTCCTGAGGATAGTTATGCAACAAAATTTCGAGATCTTGAAATTGCTTGAATATTGGATGAGAAAAATCAAACGGTTGAATTATTTATAAAAATTAATTGACAACCATTTTGTCATGGGAATCAGAAGATTTTTCATTTTTATCGACAGTTCTACTTATAACATCTGATAACTCATTATTCAGCTTCCTTATCATGGAGAGCAATCTAGCATTTTCGTTAAGCAAGTTAAATTCTTTATCTTCCTTAACAAATTCTTCCAACACTTACTTTTGTAACTTATTGTCGGCTTCATCAGGTGAAGTTGTTGGTGGTGAAGGAATGCAAATGGCCATCAGCTCTTCCTCTATAGCAGTATGTATTTGAATTTCAGACAGATCTCTTACAGGCGAAGAATGATGGAGGCCTACGTCTACTTTTGACGATACAGTCACAATCACTGCTTGATTACGATTATACACTCTAACCGCTTTTTCAGGATTAAAATTAAAATTGCAAAAAGTATCCACTTCTCTATAGTCCACATGTTCCACGGAATCGGCAATAATCAGCTTCTGATGTTCAAGGGTAGTGAAGTGCTCACTGCGAATGAGTACATTGCAGATCACTACTCTCCAGGGGATATTCTGTGGATCAATTCCTACGAACGAAATGAGCAATTCAAGTTGAATTTTTAAGAAAGAAGCATAATTTTTTACAAAAAAAAAAATAAGTTTTGAACAAATAGTTATAGTTATAGTTATAAATAGTTATTATAACAGGCTTGTAATGTGTTCAAAAAGTAACCGTTTTCTTTCTTTGACTTTTTTTATTGGATTTTGTAATTGGTATAACTCTGGTAATTTCTTTTTTGTCGGAAACATTAATTGTAATAAATTGTTTATCTTTTTAGATACTGCAAAGAGCCGTACAAAGCCTTTGCAAATTCTAAAATAAGTGGTCTAAAAAATGTTTAACATTTTAACTTTAACTTTTTTAATTTTTATCCAAAATGGCTGGCTGACGAACTTGACCTTTGGCTGTCGAACTTGACTTTAGGATACTTATAGTGTATACCAAAGGCCAACCTAATCTGTCAATTCTTTCGAAAGTTATGGTGCTAACAGACTAAGAATCTATAGAAACACACCAGATCCATTCTCGAAAACCTGTTTTTCGGGTTCAGAAGGTCTCAAATTGTGGACATTTGACAAAAACGGGTTATGGATGGAGGGGGGGAGTCAAATTGCATACCAACCTAATACCTTCTGTGATGAAAATCTAAAAAGACGCATGCTTAACAAAATACATGAATATTAAACCATAAATAGAGATAAAGATATATAAATGAAGAAAAAGAACATTTTTACAAATGGAATATTTAAATTTTTAATCAAAGAGATGACCGCTGTTTTTGGCTGTTTTTTAACAAATAAGCTCAATTTGTTAAAAAACAGCCAAACCCTAAAGTTTTTTATGAAAATTGCTTAAATCATTTATAATTCTTCTACATTTTTAAATTAGCATGGCAAAGAGTTATGGAAAAGACATTCTTAGTTGATTCCATAAAAAAATTTAATCTATCTATTGAAAGATAGCCATGCTCTAAAGTTATTAACGAAAATTGTTAAAATAATTAACGATTCTCGTCAATTTGCAATTTATCACAACAAATAGTCCTCGAAAAGATATTCTCACTTGATTTTTTGAAAATTTAGCCTATTTGTTCAAGAACAGAAAAAATCTAAATTTGTTCATGTATATTGTTTAAGTTATCTAAAAATTGCTTTGAATTTGGAAAGTTTCATAGCGAAAAGTCATCGAGAAGTCATTGCAAACCCATTCGTAGTTGATTAGTATTAGTTCTTTAGTTGAAACTATTAATTTCTTTATAGTAATAGTATGAATAATTGCCAAATAGAATTTATTTTCAAATATTCGGTATGAGATATTAACGTATACATAGCGTAAGGTACTAAATAATTTGTCCACGTCTACTTATTTGGCCGCGCTGTGCATCCTGATGAAAATTTACGGGCTTTTCTTTAAAATTGAAAAAAATGTAGGCTATTGATGGAAAAGAGGGTACTATTTGAATATACAATATAATATCCTTTCATTTTAAGCAGATTTCATTAATTTATCATTGCAGATTTCATTAATAACGTTGTGTTAAAAAATGTTCTGCATTTAAAATAATCGATTCCAAATTAAAAGGTAAAACTTAAAAAATGAACATTTTTAAAAGCAAGCCTGCGAAGTTCCGCCTACAAACACGACGAGCTACCGTCTAAGCAACTTGACCAGCTGAAAAATATATTTTTCTATACAGGACCAAGTGGACAAAACTTTAAAGTTTCAACTTATTTTTCTCAAAAAATACAAAATAATAAAATAATGGAAATAATTAAATGGAAGCAATTAAAAAACTATGGAAACATTTCTTATAACTATATATTAATTAAAATTTTTAATAATTATAATTTAAAAAAAAAGTATTTAGTTTTCCCACAGTTTCGAAACTAAAAGAATAAGACGAAAATGGCGTCAAGATCTTGACATAACAACTCTGAATTTCTAGGGTTGATTTATTTAATTTTTTTATTGCGTTTAATTAATACTTAATTCGCCCAAACCTTGAAATTACAAAAATACAAAATTATGTTGTTAAACGTAGTACCTGGAATGGGCCAAAAATACGAAGTCATAGAAAACCGAAAATGGCTAATATTTAAACCTAAAAAGATACTTCGTGTTATCAAAAGTGTAGAAATATAATACTTTAATGACTTTTTGATATCAAAAATGGCTTTGATGAATCCAAAAAGTTAGTATCGTGGCAAGCAACAAGATGCTATGCGAATATTTGATAGTCTGTTCGAAACAAGTGAATCGCGGAATCAGAAAGTTAGTGTACTGACAATCATTAAGATGTGGCGAAAACATTTGACAATCAGATCGAAACAAGCGAATAACGGACTCAGAACGTTAGTGTGCGGCTAGCTCTAAGATGCAATGAAAACATTTGACAATCGTCTCAAAACAAGTAAATAACTCACAAGTGAATAATTCCCTTTAAAATTAAATTTTTAAGTTATCCTTTGGAGGTATTTTATTTCACATCAATGCCCATCTATAGTGGTAATATGAACTTGATACGTGCAGGGGCAACTTTTGCCTTCTTACTCCCCTAGGTCCTTTGGAGATGCGTAAAGCTTAACAACAAAAACAAGAAGTAAGGTATTCAATCTATCGAAAATTTTTTTAGGTGTGAAAGGAGAATTTGTATGCACTAACTGTTCGTCCATATCATTATCAACTGAAGAATCATCGACGCTGTTACCAGATTCACTGCTCGTCTAAGAAGCACTTGATAAAACGACATCAGGATTATTAACCTGCACACAACGCTTGTGAAAAATAACAAGATGTTTCCTGTAAGACTCTTAATCGCAGAAGTCGCTAAAACAGTTTGGCTCCTGGCATTTATATGCAGTCCATGCTGCATGCAAGTGGAAAACCTTTAAATACAAATTTAACGCTTGTTTAGATTGTAAATTAACGCGATAAGCCGAACAGCGCGGCATTTTGAATGTTCCACTTATAAGTGAAAATTTGACAAAGCACTGAAATCCTTAATATATGGGAATATATAATAAAAATGGATAAAATTAATTAAAGAAAAAGAAAACTTTCCTTTTATTGAAATCAACCCTAAATGCCCAAAATGGATTACCCTAAACATAAAACACGATGCAGTGATCACTCAGGTGACTCGCTAATTACCTAGGTGTAGATGTAAAGCAAAAAAAGATACAAAAAACTAATAATAATAAGTATACATTAATTTAAAGGTTAAAAATAAACAACAAGTTGCACACATTTCTCACGATCTTCATCACAAAACGGGCAGAGTTTGATCATCAGAGTAACACTTCCATCTCGAGATCTTATTATTCCTTTACCCTGGTTTCCACACATGTCACTTCAGGGTTCCACTAAGTCACCAATGCATACACCGCCTTGTGCAGGAACAGCCACGCATGCACACTTTGATGTGGATAAAACGCATGGAGAGCATGATATGCCTTGAAGCAGACAGCAACGGCTCTTATTGGACTATCAACTCAATAGTAGAAGTTGTCTAGGTAGACGTAAGAGTCTGTGATGTCATTTAAATGGCTACCAACTTCGGTGGGGAATGGCTGGAGGTTTTTCTTCACAGCAGATAATTTGTATCTGCGAGAAAATAAAAATATTTAGTAATGTTCAGAAATAAATAAAATTTCTAGTGCAAAGAGAAAATAAAATCTTACATTTACATGTAACAGAAAACCGCTCTAATTGTCGAAAGCAGACGTTTTCCATCTTTCTACATTTATTGGGCCAAATAATGCAG
This sequence comes from Druon quercuslanigerum, assembly GCA_010014905.2. Lineage (NCBI taxonomy): Eukaryota > Metazoa > Arthropoda > Insecta > Hymenoptera > Cynipidae > Druon > Druon quercuslanigerum. Next base: position 1,955 of record JAAAKG020207965.1, on the reverse strand, counting down.
GGATTAAATTTAGAGTCCTGGCATTGTCATCTGAAACACTAAAAAATATCATCAAAGTTTCTATACTGACATACCTATCGTGTTCAGGAAGATGGGTTCCACATTGGACATACATTTAAATTCTGACGGCAGTTTCTAGCCACTTCTTTATGAGTGCCAACTCGCTACTTCTATGCAAATTTTTTTAATCTATTAGCAGCTGAACCATTTAAGAAAGTAAAATACATAACGGAATAAACCTCATTTGTTATATACAAAGACCCACCATGTTGCAAGAAAGAATAACCACAGGGCTGTCTCAGCACCTTGAATTCAACTAGGTACTCAGCAACTCGGACAGTTTGACGTTGGGTCCCCTTCTTCCTGGAAGGTATGTATGCGAACAGGAGTGGTTCGACTCCACCTTTCGATGGCCATACTAATAGTCTCAAGGCATCTTTTCAACCATGAAATAATTATATGTGAAGAGAACGCATTACAATATTGTTAAAAGTAATATCGTTGCAATCTGTTAAGCTGGAATTTCTATATCTTCTCCGGCTTGTATATCGACTTGTCTTCTATTCCGTAACCCTGCAGTCCGCAAGTCTTTGATGAAGCTTGTATATTTATCATACAGCTTGCCATTTGGTTAATTAGCACCTGCTGTATCTTTTCGTGGTTTACTTGGCAGGCAATACGTTGCCTGTAAAAAAACTGTAAAACAAATGAAAAATTGCACAAATGTATCAAATAAAGACTATATGATAAACACAATATTATTTTAATATTAATATTATTGTCAGTGGTGGAGTGAAGCAACCTGTAACGTAGATAGTTTCTCGTGTCCACTCGCTCTCGTAGCGTAGACAACTACTCGCTGTCGAGGGTAGTCGCCTCCTGGTGACTACTTATTGTCGAGGGTAGTCACCTCATGGTGACTACTTGCATTCCCTCGTCGAAGATTCTGCTTTCTCGCGTTCCTTCACACAATCCCATCCAGCAGGTACCACTTAAGGACTTTCCATTAGGGCGCCTAGGGTTGTAACCACTGGATGTGTTTGGGTGAGTAAGGAGACAAGGATTGGCAGAGATCAACTCGGGAATGAGTGGTATCTGATAAGGACTAAGTTTTTCTTGCTCTTAAAAGAGCAGTTGTTTTTATTGAGTTTAATGATTTGTAGGGTCGTTGTAACGATGATGGTTTTTATTTGTCTTCTCCCTAGGCACAGAGCGGAGATTTGTAGGCTGCAAACGATCCTGACTAGTGGCGGGATGCCGAGTGAGTCGATGTTGTTGGAACGCGCATATTTAAGCTGGATGCCCCGTGGTGCGCGACAACACTCGCCGGAACATCCCCACTCCGTGCGGTTGGACCGTAGAGGGAATGCAGTTTTGCGAGTTTATCCCTACCCTGCATTTTTTGGGAACTCACGCGCCAATGTTGTAATTGCACGCGAGTACTCATATCTGGCGCGTGTTCTCCCTATACTTAGTCTCTTCTGCGTTACAATTTTCTTAAAAACTAAATCAAAAAACATCAAATTGTCAAACCCTGATATTAAACAACACTAATGTCCCTACAAGAGTATAATAACAATATGCATTGTGACATATAAAATAAAACATAATATTTTTATATATAACTTTATTTATAAATTTATTTTTATATATAAATATAAAATATATAGTAATAAAGATAATAAAATAAAGTATAATTAAATGATACGAATAGCCCTTTAATGTAATTGTAAGTTTCTCTGGTACCTACTTAACCATAGGATAACCAAAGCAAGCTCATCAAGGCGAGAGCAGTGATGCCAGTCGGGGCCGCCTGCGCGCGCATCATTTTAACTTATCACTGGAGAAATTCTCCCATTGGTCAAACTTTTACGCGCCCGATTCAAAATCAAATTAATTTATAATCCTTAAAATAAAATAAATTAATGATTAGAAATTGTATGGATTTATTTTAA
>JAAAKG020207954.1:0-22848 GCA_010014905.2 Druon quercuslanigerum | reverse complement strand
AATACGTAATGTCTTGATAGTAGCTCTCGACGGTTTTTTTTAATTCTAATAATATACAATTTGTAATTTTTTTAAAAATTTGTAATAAAAAAATTTTACTGTTAGACAACAGTTCCTACTTTTTAAAACAAAATACTCTTGAGGCCAAATTATGCATTAGGTTATTAAATTTTTTAATAATAATTACTAATTGTTAAGTATTATTAAAAAATAACCATAAATATTTTCTAGGAAGTCACTAGGAATTTATTTCTCTGAAAAAAAGAAATCTATTTGTTGAGAAATGGCAAAAGAATGAATTTGTTTGTTTAATTTATTTAAAGAAATAAAAATTATTATTTCTTTAACTGTGCACCCTATCTAGAGGTACTTTTTAGACATCTAAAGCTGTAAAAAAAACGATTTTCTTTTGCTAAAAAATGACAACATTATGAATTTATTTCATAATTTTGTTTAAACAAATAACAATAATTGTCTGAAATCAAAAAATCGCACAAGAAATCTATATGAAAGACATTCATTGTCTTTTCTGTAAAAAAACACAAAACACAAAACACAAAATATTTGAAAATAACGAATTTATCCATTTATTTATAAAATGTGTTAAAATAATTAACAAATGATCCCTATTTATTTATAGATCATATTGAAAACTTTTTCTTCTTCATAGTGTGTTAATGAAAATCGTAAACAGTTTTTTAAATATCTGATACAGCTAGACCCCCTGAATTCAAAATTCAAGTTTTTATGATAGCGTCTGTCTGTCTGTCTGTCTGTCTGTCTGTCTGTCCGTAAACACGATAACTCTTGAAGAAATGAACGGATCAAGTCGATCTTTGGCACACTTCTTTTAGATACCTAAAGGGACCACTTTTTTCGGTAAAAAGAATATTCTCAGAGTTATAGCATTTTCCAAATTTTTTTTACAACTTAAAATTCAAAATTACAATCCAAAATACGCAAGATATAAAGAAAGTATGAAAAAGAAAAGCATTACTTTTTGATAGCCTTTCAAGATTATAATAACAACTTTTTTGGATTTTCTTGAAAAACTGTGCATTAAATTTTAGAAAATACCATAAATCTAAAAATTCGTTATCAGTCAATTTTTGATAGGTCGCATACTTTTTTTTGGTTGATTAAAAATAACTTTAAAAATAAAAATTTGTGGAAAAACGACAGAAGTTACGAAAAAAATGCTTTAACAAAAATCTTTTGTCCTAAAAAGAGCGACAAAATTGTTATAAATCACTTTCTGATAGAAGACTTTTAATTATAAAAATGCCAGTAAAAATAAAAATAAATTTTTTTGGAAAAACGACAAAAAGTACAAAAAAAATTGATAGAATTCTTTTATGAAATTTTTTTTTTTTTGAAAAATTCTACAAAATGTATTTTTTCCATTTTGAATAAGGATTTGTGAGTTTGTTTTTCTTTATCATTAGTAATATGCATAAAATCGAAAATTTCAATATTATGCCAAAAGACATGAGATACATAAAAAATCGAAAAGAAAACTTGCGGGATATTTGGCTTTATCTATAAAAAATAATATGACAAGGAAAATCCTATTCTCAGCATAACAACGCGAGATAGAGAAAATTAGAAAAAAAGATTGTAATTTTTTGCTTTATTTTAAGGTGGTTCAAAAAATATGCATTTACAAATGTCTGTTAAAAAGCGCGACAATCAACAGGCACGCGCCCAAGGCGCGATAAAACTTGAGAGCAAATTTTGGAAGAAATTTCATAAGCTTTAATTTAAAGAAAAAAATTTTGATTCGGTCGAATAAGTTCAGGCTAAAAGTTAATTTGTCCACGAACACTTCATTTGGCCCCGCTCTGCATAGCGGAGATTGGGTACTTTCTGGACATGCCTTACATATCACATATTATAATTATACTTACTTTTTTGCATATTCAAATTTATTTAAAATTATTAATTCTGCTTTCGAAAGTTGCCATAGCTTAAAATAAAAACACATTGCGCTTGAGTGTGTTTTTGCGAATGTGCGTCAAGCATGTCGCTCATTCAGAGTATAAAAATGGAAAAATAGAGGTGCATGATTGCAACGAGCAAGTCACTCCCAGGACGGAAATTCAAAATGTTACATCGTTTCCGGTGTCGGAAGCTGTCTCGCTTCGTGCTCAAGCCTAGCTCTAGTTGAAACTGATTGGCAAATGCAACTTTTACAGCAACATACATATTCTTCGCATAACCGTGGTTGTCTTGCTGCGCAACTGTACAACCGAGAATAACCTTATCAATTGATAAAAATTAGGGTGGTTCAAGACAAGGTTTTTTTTTTAATAAATTAAATCACCTGCAAATGATTTTTTTCCGTCTCACACTGAAATCCTTAGACTTCATTAATTTAAGTGAAATACATCTTCCATATTTGAGACCCGTTTCCAAAAAAAGATGCAAATAAAGTCTTCTAAATATTTTGTTTAAATTACTTAAATCAAAGTGATGATGCGTTCACTATAAATGATAGAGTCATGGTATATCAGAGAAAAATAATATATTCACGGCGACTATTGAAATAAGGTAAGCCTTTTTTGAAAATATGTAGATGCATGTCTCTTAAAACTTTTATTTAAATATTGAAAAAAGTTAAGGATAACTTCAACATAAATAGAGGTATTTATGGGCAATGTACTTAAAAAGAGCCTATATCTGGACCACTCTGATATATATATATATACATACATACATATATATACACTCTGATATATATATATATATATATATATATATATATATATACCATCGTAATACCTTGATATGTCCTACAGAGTTTCGTATTACCCGGATGTGCAAAATTCATAGTCAAATTGCAGGGTGCATGCTAAACTCTCCCGTTCGAATATTTATGGGAGAATTATGTCCAGTGAGGCTTTGCTCAATGTTAACGACACCTGCCCCTCGAAATTTGCCATATATTTTTGACTTTGAGCGCTATGCAGTATACGATTGGTTCATGAACATGACTTCCCAGTCGATTTAATATCGTAATTTATTATCATTCGAGGACTCTTTCGGCAAGGTGGATGTACATCAGTAAAACGAAGAAGACATCAGGATTGGAATTTTCGGTAGCGATTTTTGAACAAATATTAACCAAATAAGGCAAAAATAAAATATTTTTTTATTTATATTGTCGACGGATAATTAATCAGCACGACGAAGATCCCCGTAAGTGAAATGCGACCAGTGAGTGAAGCCCTGAATTAATTTTTCTTTTTATTAAAAAGTTTATGTGAAATCAAAATTTAAATGGAGGCTTGATGAAAATCAGCATGCTTCAATATTAAATTGCATATAAATATGTTCCGGAAATAATTATGAAATCAGTGCATCACAAGTGTCACTAACGCTTCCACTCGTATGAAGCTCACCAAACATTAATAATTGATAATAAGCAATACAGGCATTGCTTCCATTATGCTTTTAGTATTAAAAAAATAACTACTCCACTTATGGTTAGAAAAAAAACTCTCGATTGAAGGGTATCCAACAGTGAAAAGCTAAATCTTGAATTATTGAAATCTAATGGTGTGACTAACTGTGGTCTTTACCTTGATCAATTTTCATTATGTAAAATTTAATAGTTTTCAATCTATTATATTATGCATACTGTTAAAAATCTGTGGAATTCTACAACATTACTACAACACTATTACAATACAAGCTTAAGGTAAAATTGCAAACATGTTATTGGAATGACGAAATTGTAATACATCTATTGTAAGTATTGCAAATCGTGAATTCACTGGCCAGCATTCCATTATATGTATTAGAATGTTCGTATGACAAAAATTATGCACAAGAAATTAACGAAATTATTGAAATTCAAGGAATGCAAGAAATTCATAGAAGTCATGAAATTCAAGGAATTCATAAAATTCAAGGAATTCAGGAAATTTAAGGAACTCATCGAATTCTGGGAATTTAAGGAATTCACGAAATTCTTGGCACTCCAGGAATTCAAGATATTCACAGAATTTACGGAATTCAAGGAATTTTTTTGGAATTCATGAAATTCGCGAAAGTAATGGAATTCCACTAATTCATTAAATTCATTAAATTGAAGTAATTCATGATATCTATGGAATTTATAGAATCTACTGGGTCCGGAATTTAGAAGAATTCTTTGAACTAATGGAATTCGTGGAATTAATGGAATTCGAGGTATTCGCTAAATAGATTGTAATCACGGAATTTAAAGAATTCACTGAATTCATGAAATTCGTCGAATTGAAAATCCACGAAATGTATGAAATTCGAGGAATTTAAGAAACAGACGGGGTTCGACGAATTGTCGGAATAGATGTAATTCATGGAATTAAAGGAATTCGTGAAAGTCGTGAAATTAAAAGAATTTGCGGGATTAAGGAACTCAAGGAATTAATGGAATTCAAAGAATTCATGAAGTCACGGAATTAATGGAATTCATGGAATTCACAAAATTCGCGGAATTAATGGAATTTATGAAATTAAAGAAATTGGCGGAAATAACTGTAATCACGGAATGCACGGAAAGTGAAGGAGTTCACGGATTTCCGTGAATTCGTCGGTTCCAGTGAATTCCATCCATTCCAAGAATTACGTGAATTCGATAAAATAAATTCCGGGTGCTATATGAATTCCGTAACTTCTGTGAATTTCACAAATTTTGTGAATTTCATGAATTCTGGGAGTTCCAGGAATTCTGTGAATTCCAATTCCAATACCGTTGCTTTTTTGTAGTCTTATTTATTTAAGCTTATATATTTTCTGTTTAGGATCACTATCCTCATCAGACCCTTACCTTTTTTTTAATTCAGCTATCTTCTAAAAAATTTAATTGCTTTGCTTAAAATTTGATAGACTTTAACATTGATATCATGAAACAAATTTTATGTAAGATCTCTTAGAAATTTAATTCAAAATCCTAATATAAATAAATATTTAACCCTTTATAATTATAAGCTAAGTGAATTTTAGTTTCTTTTTTTTTAAATTTATTCATTTTTGTTAAAAAAATATGGCACTTTAGTTTCGAAATTAACAAGTTGGTTAAACATTAAATTATTTTATTGAAAATTTAACTATTGTGTTAAAGACTCATCTTTTACTGGGCAAAGGTAATATTCTATGTTTAAAATAAATAATTAAATAATAAATTTTAAATTATAATATAAAATTTTTTCTGTGTCTAAAATATTCTTTATGAATTATGTTCTTAGATCAAAATGTTCGCTTTTCAATATTGACGGTAAGAAAAAATAAAAAATTGATTAGGGAAAAATCAATAAAAAGAGAAAAAAATGCACCAATGTTATTTTTACAATTCACAATATTATAATTTGCTTATTTGCAGCCTCTAATTTATCTTTGAATTTGAATCCTGTTAAAAGTATTTTATTCGAATTTTCAAGAATAAACCCGTTTGAATAATACTTTAGGTCGATGAATTGTTTGAAACAGAATCCAATGATTTGAGGCGTAATGGATATCGGATTCAATATGCATGAGGCAAATTGTATGGGCATATATCAGCGTTCCGCTAACCTTTCGATAAGAAAAAATATTGCATAGGTCAATTTTTTACAGATGGGAGCTTCGATTTGAAAAAGATTATAATTTTAGATTACAAAGGAAAGAGCTTATAAGAAAAGTTTTATGTGTCCCAGTACCATATTTAGGATTTCGTAGTCCCGGGTGAAACTTAGAACTCTCAACTCAGGGGACTTAATAAAACATAGGCAACTCAGAAAAGGATTATTCACAACGCACAACTCAAAACACAGGTAACTCAATAAAACTTAGAGAACTGAGAAAAATAATAACTCACAGCTCATCCGTCACAATTTGGGGAACTCAATAAAACTTAGGGAACTTGGAACTGTGAGAACTCACAAATCACAACTGAAAACTCAGGAACCCCAATACAACTTAAGGAACTAAGGAAAGTGATAACTCATAACTCAGGGAACCAAATAAAACTTAGGAAACTTATAAAAGTGATAACTTCCATTTTCTCATAACTGACAACCCACGCAATTCAATAAAACTTAAAGAGCTGAGAAAAGTGATAATACACAACTCACAACTTAGGGAACTGAATAAAACTTAGAGACCTCAAAAAAGTGATAAATCAAAACTCATAACGTTAAAAACCCAATAAAACTTAGGGAACTAAGCAAAGTAAAACTTAGGAAAGTGATAACTCACAACTCAGAACTTAGGGAACCCAATCAAACTTAGGGATCTAAGGAAAGTGATAAATCACATTTCAGGGAACTCAATAAAACTTAGAGAACTCATAAAAGTGATAACTTACATCTCATAACTCATGAAACTAAATAAAAGTTAGGGAATTTAGAAAAGTGATAACTCACAACGCCTCATAACTGACAACCCAAGTAACTTAATAAAACCTAGACAACTGAGAGAAGATCATAACTCACAACTCAAAACTCAGGGAACTAAATAGAACTCACGAAAATCAGAACAGTGATAACTCACAACTAAAAACTGAGGTAACCCTATAAAACTTAAGGAACTAAGGAAAAAGGTAACTCACAATTCAGGGAACTTATAAAATTTGGGAAACTCAGAAAAGGGATAAATCAGAACTCATCAATACTTACATCTCACGTAACTCAATTAAACTTAGGAAATTTATAAAAGTGACAACTTACAACTCACAACTTAGGGAACTGATTGAAAATTATGGAACTTAGAGAACTCAGAACAGTGATAACTCACAAGTCACAACTTTAGGAACTCAATAAAACTTAGGGAATTTAGAAAAGTGATAACTCAAAACCCCTTATTTCTGACAATTCAGGTATCTCAATAAAACTTTGAGAAAAGTGTTAACATACAACTCACAACTTAGGGAACTCACAACAGTGATAACTCACAACTCACAACTAAAAACTTAGGAAAACCAATAAAGTTAGGGAACTAAGGAAAGTGATAAGGCACAACTCAGGGAACTCAATCAAATTTGGAAAATTTAGAATAGTGATAAATCACAACTGCTTATGAATTACATCTCAGGTAACTCAATAAAACTTAGAAAACCCAAAAAAGTGATAAATCACAACTCATAACTCATGAAACTTAATAAAATTTAGGGAATTTAGAAAAGTGATAACTCACAACGCCTCATAACTGACAACGCAAGTAACTCAATAAAACTTAGACAACTGAGAGAAAATCATAACTCACAACTCAAAACTCAGGGAACTGAATAGAACTTACGCAAATCAGAACAGTGATAACTCACAACTAAAAACTGAGGAAAACCCATAAAACTTAAGGAACTAATGAAAGAGATAACTCACAACTCAGGGAAATCAATAAAAGATGGGAAACTCAGAAAAGTGGTAAATCACAACTCCTTATTACTTACATCTCACGTAACTCAACAAAACTTAGGAAATTTAGAAAAGTGACAACTCACATCTCAGAACTCAGGGAACTGAATGAAAATTAGGAAACTCAGAAAAATAATATTTGAATGCTCATTGCTGACAATTCGGGGAACTCAATGAAACTTTGGGAACCCAGGAAAGTAATCACTCATAACTTACATCTCAGGGAACTTAGTAAAGGTTGGGAAACTCCGAAAAGTGACAAATCACAATTCCTCATTACTGACAACCCAGATAACAGAATAAAACTTAGAGAACTTAGAAAAGCGATAAGTCACAACTCACGGAACTCAATAAAATTTGGGAAACTCATAAAAGTCATAAATCACAACTCCTTATTACTGGCAACCCAGACAACTAAAAAAAATTATAATTCAAAACTCCTTATTACTGACAACTCAGATAATTTCTTAAAACTTAGAGAACTATGAAAGGTGATAACTCGCAACTCCTCACTACTGACAACCCAGATAACTCAGAAAATAGATAACTCACAACTCATAACTTAGGGAACTGAATAAAACTTAGGGAAATACTAATTTCAATAATTACTAATTACTAATTTCAATAATAATAATTCAACGCTCATTAATCACAATTCGGGAAGTCAATAAAACTTTAAGAACCCAGGAAAGTAATCACTCATAACTCACAACTCAGGAAACTCAAAAAAACTTAGGAAACTCAGAAAAATGATAAAGGGAGTTATTGAGTTTTGGATAAGTAGGAGACGGAAAGTATGAGAGGGGGAGGTTAGACAGACAACTCACAACGAAATGAAGGGGGGGGGGGTTGAGAAGCTAAAGAACTAGTGAAGCGTGAGGAGAGGGGGAAGTAGATCCGAAAGAAATAGGGTAAGGGTAGAGAAGCTAAGGTTAATAGGAATTTCGGTGGAGTAGAGGAGGGAAAGTATAGGAGAAGGAAGTTTTTGGGTAAAAAATATTTTAATTTCGGATTAATTTGTCTTCCTTTATAAGCTAAACAATTTTTGTAGATTAATAATTTAACAGTTTTTAAAAATAAAATTACTTTTTAAAAGTTAAACTGTTTTACAAATTATTTTGTTGTTCTTAAATGTTTATTATTTTAGAATAAAACTCATTGCCTTACTGACAAACTTTCCAAACATTTTTTTTTTTGAGGGGTGCAGGATGATGAAAGGGGGTGTTTGAAATTCAAAAATTCAATTGTGGGTAGTCCGCATTTTGAAAGGAATATTTTTGTTAAAACAATTAATTATAAATTGTTTAATTTTTAATGTAAGATTTTAAAAATTTAAATTAGCAGGAAACTTTGCTTGAAAGCACGGTTAAGCCCGTAAAGTGACCCGGAAAATTTGAATTATTTGCCAAGTTTTAGTGGACAGTATAACGCAATAAAAAGTTCAGCCAAGTTCAGCGCCCACGACATGAGTTCTCCAGGTCACGCAACAGAACTTTTGCTAAAGTCCTAACTAGTCCTTTGCCTTCACGTACATGACTGTACTGATTCAAACCCTCACAGAATGCACAATGGCCTTTGAGTAACCCAGTGTTTTTGGGTCTGTCATTAAAAAATATAAACATAACTCACCTTCATTTTAAAGCTGTTGAGACTAGAATATAAAATTGAACCTCTCTAGATCAAAAGGGGATACGCGTGGATTATAGTTTTTGAATAAATAGGTTTTGTAGAAATTACGAATTTCAACATTCAAGCGGTTCGTTTATCGAGCGAATTTCAAGCAACAGAAAACTTCCAGTGACAAAGTTGTTGATCAAGGTTCAAAGAAGTTTTCTGAAAAGGCTTAGATCAATCGCATTAATGCTGGAAAAAGTATGAAGGTTTTAAATTACAAGCGGAAGTCTTGACGCTGCTTTATGTACGTGCCTCCTTGGCTACGAACGAGATGCCAATTTTAGGCTACCTATAAATTATTCAATATAATGTATTTAGAAAATCAAGAAAGAAATAGTTCTTAAATATTACATCCATGATAAAAGATTATTAAAATTTGTTAATAACACTTATTAATCGCACCTGCGTCCACTGCAACACGTTCGTAACTGAGGAGGCACGTGCATATGGCAGAAGCGTCAAGATTTCCGTTTGTAATTTAAGACTTTCAAAATTTTTTAACCATTAAAGCGATTAATCTGAAAATTTCTAAAAAAATTCTTTGAACCTTAGTAAACAACTTTGTCTCTGAAAGTTTTTCGTTGCTTGAAATTCGCTCAATAAACGAAGCGCTTGAAGGTGGAAGTTCATGATTTTTGCAAAGCCTCACAAAAGACTTATCATCATTTTTTTTTATTGAAATATTTTCGTTTTTCTTTCTTAGCTAGTTTTAAAACACTTTAAAATGTAATAAAGTATTCATTATATTGACTATAGTTTTTTTTATAATCAAGAAAAATGACATTACAAAGGACAAATGGAAATTTTATGACAAAAAGGCACAAGGTGCAATAAAATGTTTTCAATTCAAAATTCAAAATTTGTTTATAACCTTTCTTACTGCGTGACACGTATTAGGAAAGTGTTTTCTAAAGCAGAAAGAGCTTTAGCAAAAGAAAATTCCCGAACTCTAAATTATTATTTCTTTAAAAAAAACGTGAATATGTTATATTTTTGTATTTGTTGTTTTAATTTTTTTTAAGTTGTGTTCTATAAAACCGTATGTTAGAAAAAGTTGTATTTATAAGAGAGGAAATTTCGAACAGAAATTGAATCCACTAGACCAAAAGTGAATTCTTCCTGAATGAAAATGCATGATGTATATAATATTAATTTTCGAAATATTTTCAATGATTTAAACGCAAGAAACATTTTCAACCCAAACGATTAATATTCAACCAAAATAATAATTTTCTGCAAAGAGGAAAATGGAATTGCCAAGAAAGTAGTTCAATTTTCAGACCAAAGAGATCAGTTTTTTTTTTTAAATACGTAACTTTTCACAAAATTGTTGCTTTATCAATTAAAAATATCAATTTTTAACTAACTGATAAACATTCATAAACAAATACCTTCTCCAACAAAAGATTTGAACAAGAATAAGAAAATGTTAATCCATTTGTTCAATTTTAAAATAAAAAACAGTTATTTCAGCAAAAATATTCAAATTTTTAATTAAAAAGATATTGTCAATTTAAAAGGTTATTTTTGAAATTGAAAGTATAAATTTTCAACCACGAAATATTATTTTTTAAACAACAAAATTAATTTTTCTCGGAAAGATTAATTTTCTACTAAATATAAAATCGATTGTTCACTAAAGTAAAAAAAATTCCTAAAAGAAGAAAAAAATTACCAAAATATTGAATTTACGTTTAAAACGAATATTAATTTTATAATGAAATGTATTTTCTAGCAACAGATTAAATTAATTATTAAATACACCAATTTCCAATAAAATAGTTCAATTTTCAACCAAGAAAGATTTTCAAAGTAAAAAATAAAAAATTCATCCAATTTGTTGAATTTTCAACAAAAGAAAGTTACATTTTTTAGAATATGATTAAATTTTTCTCCAAAATATCGTAGTTTCAAACGAAAAAGATTTATCCCTACCCCTAAACTACAATAATAGGGTTTACGATCAACAAAATTATGTTTCAACTAAAATAAATGGCGTTTCTAATTGGTTCATCAAAATTTAAGTTTTTTCCTTTGCGAAATTTTGAAAAAAACAGTTACTATATTTCCAAATTATAACAGAAGATTTAATAAATGAATATAATTGTGACTTGGAACGGATATTTTCTCACATGGATGGAGAATTTTAGAAAATAATTGTAAATTTTCATTTAGAAGGATGCACTTTTGGAACAAAATTTGTCTAAATTGAGAATTATATTTTTACGCTATTTGCAAATTAAAATTGAAGCAATTTATTTGGAATTATATTTTATTCGGTATTCTATTTTACTCTTTAAGTAATTTGGCTCGAAATGACTACAAAAACCTGAATTTATGCATGGGAAATCCATAATGTGTGTTTTAAAAAATGTAATTCAAAAAGTGTCCTAGTTAATATAGAATACGTAGCATACGTGTGCCTAGAAACAAAAAAATGGTACACTGATAAGTATCATTCAAAATTACGTGAGACAATTTGGAGTTGGCGGGGTCTAATAAAATTTTTCGGTTTTTAATGAGAAGGGGACTAGAAAATCTTACCTATGGAAAAGTTTTAATTGGAACAATAAGAGGATCCAAGGATATTACAACTTAGTGGACAGCTAAGCAGAAATTCAATCAACAAACTAGACCTGAATTTTCCCTTGAATAAAATGCGTTATTTACTGAATTATAGATTCTGCTATAATTACCAAAAAAGATAGTAGACTTTCCAAATTAAAAATTAGAGCTTTAACCAAAATACATTGGAACCGCGTTTATATCCACTCTCACTTATATCCTGCCACGCTTATATCCTTGCTACAGCTCTCATTTGTATTCGCTTGGCATTTACCACTTTGCAGTACCACGTGACCAGTAAGCCAATCAGCGCGTAGAGCGTCAATCTTCCTTCCTCTGTGAAGCACTGGTAGGATCCCCTCCCAGGAGAAAATATGTGAACGCGAGAGCAGTAAGCTTTCCGGGGACTCCACGAGAGGTGCGGCGGTAGTAAGCATCATACTGCGCATTTGTGAAACTTGGCTCACATGACAAGAGAAATAGGCTTCTGAAACTTTTCACACCAGGGATTAGTAGGTTTATTTCACGTTTAGCTTCAGGAGACTCCACAAGGGCACGCTGATCCGTTGGAGGTATAAAAAGAGAAATTTTTCACGAAATTGATAAAACGGGGAATAGAGGTAAGAGTTTTATCTCTGTAGAAGAGAATAAACAAGGTTAACGTATTTTCGAGCAATTTTGTTACAGAAATTCTCTTTTTTGAGATTATATTTTTTAAACTAATTTTCAAGAAAATCATTTTCATCTTTTAAGGCTTTCTATATAATTCTTTACCATATAATAAATATATTTCAGTTAATGTTTATTATTTTGGTTCATAAATTGAATCCTCTTTTTCTTGTTGCAGATCTGAGTTCACAATTTGATTGTTTACCTAATGGCACCCCTATTCCTGGTGTTCCTCGTGGCAGACCATCCTATTTCTCTGAATGGTCTTCTCCTGTCAGACCAGAATCTTCGGTTTCTTCGGTCAAGCCTCCTCCTTCTGCAGAATCTTCTCTTCGTGCCAGGTACAGATCTCCCCCTGGCAGACTTTCTTCAATCCGCCTAGGTTGACTTAAAAATGAAGTACTAAGATATGTTTGTAATTTCCACAGGTGAAAAATAAACGGCAATTCCAAATTTGAAGATACAATTTTCCTCTAGATGCACAAATTCAACTGAGAGAAAGATACAGTTCCGTTGTGCCCATGCCAACCAGAGAACAAGCTGTATTATCAACGCCCACTGGCGAAGCCTTTGCAGTATTAAAAAGAAATGATACATCTCTTCGTGGAATGTATAAAAAGAGACATAGCTATCTAGAACGAATTAATATAAACATGTACAGCGGCGAGGTCAAAAAAATTACTTTAGAACAAATAGAGGAATCTCCCCTAAGCAGCAAAAAGCCAATAAGAAAAAAATTTCAAATAATCATAGTAAACGAAAGTCATTCACAATATACTTTAAATTTTGCTCTAAAGTAAAGATAAAATAATAGTCTGCCCACGAAACTTCATTTTAAAAATTCCGACTTTTCCAGTACCAATTTTTTCTTCTGTTCAACCTTTGTTATTCAAATATTAACGGTTCATTCTTGTAACATTCTTAACATCGAAACTTTTATAATTCAAATTACAAAAAAACCCGATTAAAACGTATTTCTTTATTTCAACCAAGAAAGATACATTTTTAACAAGATACTTTTATTTTCAACAAAATAAATAAATTTCAACAATATAGGTAATATTCGATACAATAAAGGGGAATTTCAACAAAATAGAGAAATTTTCGAAGTACATAAATCTATTTTCTTCAAATAGTTCAATTTTTAATGAACGTGATGCGTTTTTTAGCCAAAATTAGGAATCTTCAATTAGATTCGTTTACATGTTAATTATAAAAAAGAATTTTTAAGTAGGATTGTAATTCTTAAACTGGTTTAGTTGAACTTCCTACCAAAAATATGAATTTAACAAAAGAGAAGAAATTTAATCTAAAATAATTGAATGTTCAATTGGATTAGTTAATTTTTCATGCTTAAACAATAATCTTTTAACTACAAAAAGCCCAATATTGTGTAGCTTTTAAATTTTTAATTAAACATGTTTTTATTTGAGAGAAAAAATGCCAAACAAACTGCTGAATTTTTAAGCGAAAAGATGATTTTTCAACAAAGAAGATTGATTTTTGAAAAAAGGACAAAGTTACAACATGTTACATACATTTTCAACTAAATACTTGAATTTTCAACATAAAAGAATGATTTTTTTACTAAAATAGAATAATTGCATTTTTAGTTGAAAGAGATTTATTTAAAAAAATGCATTTCAACAAAATAATTCAATTCAGTCATATTGCAATTTAAAAAAATCGGCTTCTTCAAATGAAAAGGTGCAATCTCGGCAGAACCAAATAAAAAGGTTTTCTTACTCTAAGGGGCGTTGGTGTTCAAGAAAAAAAATCCCTCAATTTTTGACATTTTTCTTGTTTTTTAAAACTGATTGAGTCTTTGTACAATATTTTACATTTGTGCTTCTTCACTTGATTAGACAGCAGCAAGGGAATTAAATGAAAGATTGTCAAAGATGTCCAAAATTACATATTATATTTATTTAAATTATTTGACAAGATTATTTTAAAGATTTTAGAAGACTTAAAAAATTATCTAATTTATGTCTTTTGGTTCAATATTCAACTATTTACTTAAAGCTAAAGTTGTTGTCGAAATAATTTTTGACACAAAAATTGTAGATCTGTACTTAAGGTCTTGTTTTCTCTCGTTACTGAAAATTATTCCGTGGTAGAAATTTTATCCTTTTTGACGAGATTTGGTCTTTTTTTGAATGAAATATTTGGTAACAAATATATATATTTATTTCAAAATGAACCATATTACTGAAAATTCATGTTTTAGCTAGAAAATTGAACATTTAGGTTAAAAAAAATACTTGGTAGAAATGTTGAACAATTTTGTTAAAAATTTGTTGCTTTTTTTAAAGATTTACCATTTTACTTTGTAATTGTTTTTACTTCATAAAACTATAAAAATTTGTTTCAAAAATTCATTTATATAGGTGAACATTTATTCTGTAAGAGGAAATTTTAACTTTTTAGTCGTAACTTAAATTATTCTAGAAAATTCGTCTGTTTTAAATAAAAAATTGCTTTTTTAAAATTAAATATATCTGTACAGTTTTTTGGTGAAGAGTAACATTTTAAATTGGAAATTGTCCTTTTCTAATTGAATAATCAACTATTCGGTTGACAACTTATTAATTGTGTTGGAAATTCATCTTTTTATTACAAAAGCATTCTGTTTTTTTATGATCAAGATATTTTATTAAAAATCCACATTTTCGTGTTGAAAATCTAACTTTTTTATAAAAAAATCGTTTGTTGGTTAAAAATATGTCAGAGAATGTAACTTGAACTATTTACTTAAAAAATTAATTTGAAAATTAATGTATATTGTTAAAAATTCGTCTTTCGTTAGGAAATTAATTATTTTGGTTAAAAAGAATTTCATTGTGTTAAAAGTTAAATTATTATTTAAAGACAACTGTGTTGCAACAAAAATTGTCCTTTTGGTTTCAAAAGTTATTTTTCTGGTAGAAAACAAACTTTTTCCGCTTGAAAATTCAACTATTTAATTATTAATGTATCTGGTTTGATAGAAAAGAAGATCGTTGTTGAAAATTTTGTTTTTTTGGATAAAAAAATTTTTCTCTTTTGGTAGAAAATATTTTTTTGGGGGTGGGTGTAGCCTAAAATTTTGTATGGCCTCTCAGAATTATCTAATCGATTTCTTTTAGGAATTGAATTTCTTTATTTGACTCATATTTTTGTTAAATCGAAAAGCCTCTTCACTTTTCAGAAAAAAAGCATAATTCGAGAAGATAACAAATAATCTGCAAAAGAAATATCCTGCTGTTTTTCTCTGTCAGTGGCTCTTCAATTATGTTTGAAGGTAGATTTTTGCTCTCTAATTAAATTCCAATTTCAATGCGCCCGAAGCTTGATAATATTACACTGTAAGGAAAGCTCATTACGTACTTGTTTACCTTTTATAATTAAAAGCTACATGTAATTAATTACTGAGTTTCTTCTCTATTCAAGAAAGAGTACTTCATAAATAAATCTTGACGGAAGATTCTCAGTATAATTTATAAACAAATAATTTAATTTAAAATTTTTTATTTAACAGCAGTTATTCAAAGTTTTAGTTTTCCCTTTCTCTTTAGGGATAGGTTGCAATTCTTATTCAATCCTAATGTTCAAGACTTCATTTTATTCCTTAAAGGATTCACTACAATTTTATTTAAGTGTTATTAATTAAAATTTAAATTATGATTGTTTATAAAAATAATAACTGTATGATTTTTTAATTCATTTTTTAAAAATAAAATCAACCCAAATCGACATTTAGAGAATCCTTCCAAGAAAAAAATGAGGCCTTGATTATTGGAATTAAATAAGAATTTTAACTTTTCCCTTAAGAGAAACGAAAAACTAAGCTTCTCAATAACTTAATAATAAAGCTTTCTTGTCGATTTTATAAATAATTTTAAAGATAGGAAAGTTTTCAGATTGATTTTATGTAGTGTAGATCCTTAAATTGTACAGTCTCTTATTATCGATAAGGTTACCTTGTTCCAGAGTCGCGCTTTCCTAACAATAAAGGATGTCTGCAGCTTATATGTACTATGAGTTGAAACAGTAAAGACCGTTTTTCTTTCACGAAGTTTTCGCTGTTTGGATGTTTTGTTGTCGTTAGGTTACTCATAAGAAAATTGTCTTTTCTTGGCAACATTTAGGAGACCAGCGCGCTGCCGGTATGGTGTTATATGCTTATAAATGGTAAGGAAAGGACTCAGAAGAAATTAAAGGGTATGTCAGGTAAAGTAGAAGATGTAAGGAAGCGAAAGTAAAGAAAAGTAGGGGGAGAAAGGGATACTGTAGAATAGATAGGTAAAAAACGTGAGTGCTTTAGATGTAAGGGAAGAGGAAGCAATCGACTTGAGGTGGTAGAAAGAATGAAAAATAAGGAGAGATATCGTCAAGATGTAAGGATAAGTTTTTACAAGCTAGAAGAACCAAGGGGTTGGAAAGTATGGAAAGTGCGATCGAGGGCAAATAATGAGAGTGGAAGTTAGAGTGTTTTAGGGAGGGGAAGTGGGTGTAGTGAAGGAAGAGTATTCTAGAAGGAACAATTAGAGGAAGGGAAGGACGGCTGGAATAGAGGATGTTTATTTGGAAATATAAGAGCAAGTAGGTGAGGCAAACAAGAGGAATTAATCGAAAGGAAATCAGAGGAGGATCAAGTATGGTAAGGGAGATGAAGTGAAGGGTTGAAGTAAGCTGAAGGATTGTCGGAGGGTAAAGGAAATAAGTGAAGTAAGGGACGTTGAAGAGGGTTTAATAGGAGGGGAGGGAAACAGGGTGAAGATGAGCTGACGTGAGAGAAGGGATTGCAATGAAGATTGGTGCGCTAGGAAGTAAGGAAGAAAGGAGTAAGGAAAGAAAGTTCACAAACCTATTTCTCCTTAACTACCTCTGCCCACCAGTCCTTAACTAACACATCCCTTATCCTACGTTCCTTCGGCAGCAATGGCTTTCCCCACCCACTCATCCCCATTCCTAATAATATCCCCTACTTCTCCTCACGTACATTACCCGCATTAGGCGTACCATCCTCTAGTTTCCCTTTCCTTTCTTCCCCTGTTTTCTCTGTTGACTCTTATTTCTTCAAATTCTTCTACCCAGTTCACCCTCAATTACCATCCAACACCTTTCCTCCACTTCTCTTTTCCCTACTTTCGCTAATTCTCCTCGCTTTCGATACTCTCCTTCCTCTAATTTCCTTTCACATCCCCACATTATAAAAAAATACGATGGACGGGTAGATGTATACAAGTAAATAAATTTAGAAATCAAGAAAAGCTTAAAAAGGCAGAAAAAAAGAATAAATAAAACCTTTTTAAATTATCAAGCACTTGTGTGTGCATTTCTGCTTCTCTTCCACCATAAGCTCTTTCGCAACAGACCTCTATCCCCTTTCGAATCGTAAAATTGACTATCTTTACTTCAATCGCGAATGCAGTATTGTGGTTTTATGATGGTTATATGGAACCGTGGAATAAAATTTTAGATTTAAAACGAATAAATCTGCAAATGTACTTTAGATAAAGTAATTTATTTGTAGACACAAAGAAATAATTACGATAGAAACATTTATATTTAATTTTCTAATTTTTGTCATTCGATGCGATATATTAGCCCCTCTCTAAACTTGCATCAGTGACGTACATTGAATCAGGGAAAATCTTACTGACGATCAGTTTATTATTCCTGACACTCAGTAATTATGCACTAAAATTTCCGTTATATCACTTGCTTTTCAGTAGAAAAACTTATTGAAATTTTACCAACTCTCACTTTATATATACTATAATAATACTTTTTAGGGTTGCACTTTTTCTCTTGGGAGGGTAATGAAGAGAATTAGAGGATATGGGAAGTGGTAGGAGAAGAGGAAAGGGGAATAAGGGCTCGATATTCGGAGGGGGGATGTAAAAGCAGGGGAAGTAGAGGAAGATAGTAGAGGGAAAGTAGAATAATTAAAAGGAAGAGTAGTACGAGTGAAAATGTCGCGAGGGGAAGCGAGGAATGCGAAAATAAGACGGAACTGGAAAGTGTAGAAAGGAGATGTGAAGATATGAACGGACATGGCAGGACATAATAGAAGAAGAGAGGGAGACTGATAGTGGATAGGAAATTATATGTAGGTTAAGGGTAGGCAGAGTAGGGAAGTAGGGAAATAACAGGCAAGGGAAGTAATAAAGAAAATGGAGAGATTGGAGGAAAGAAGGCGATGTGAAGAAGAAAAGGTGCAATAGGTTATGAAACGAGGGGAGGGTAAGGAGGGTATATCACTAACGGATCAGATATGATAGAAGAAACAGAATAGGGAAGTGGGACAATGATAGACACTGGAAGAGGGACAATGATAGGCAAGTCGAGAGAAGGTGAAATATGTGGGAAAGTGGATTTTCTGAGAGAAAAGTGGAATTATGTCTAAGGATGGAAAAGAGAGGAGAGGAGTAAAATCAGGAGAAGTATAGGAAGAGAGAGAGAAGGGGGAATAGAAGATGTAAAGGCAGAGATGCTAGGGATTTAAAAGTATGAGAAGAGGAGAGATCTGAGAGGAAGTAGAAAAAAATAAGTGAGTGGAAGGATAGGATAGAACAAAATAAGATAAAAGAGATGAGAGAAGTTAGAGGAGAAAGGAGATATATAAATATTTTGATTCCGGTCGCTGTATAGTATGTACAAAAAGAAAAGATGGACTAAGGCAGGTCTTTGGTGGAAAGTGCAAACAGCTATCGATTCTCTTTCCCGAGTGTCCTATTCTCATAAGATTGCCAACTTATGTTCGAGTGCTACCTTATCCAATTATCCATCTTGTACAATTTCTGAGCAAACGACTATTGCGTCAGTAAAGTAAAGGAATCAGGACTTGAGTTCGGTCGTTAGTAGTGATGGGATCTGGAATAACTTCGAAAGAAACTTTCCTAAATTATTATTACTATTTTTACAAATAATTTAAAAAGGTCTTATAAAAGAAGGTAGGCTAAATTTACCAAGTGGTATATTTGAATATCAAATGTATTCATCCCAAGCCACAAAATTCTTGGTCTCTATGTTAAGAAATATTTTAGAATTTTTTAAATTTTTAGTGCTTTGTATAGCCCCGGACATAAACACTAGGAGTTTATGTGCTGTGTTTTTTGCCTATCCTTCTTATCTCTTTTCCCAGGAGGAAAAATGAAGAGATGAGAAGTGATGGAAAATAAGGAAAAGGGTAGTGAGGGGAAATTGGGGGGTAAAAGAAGTTCTGTAAGAAAGTAAGGGGAAGAAGAGTAAAGGGAGGTAAGAGAAGGTTAAGTAGGGTAGACTGGGTGAATAGGGAAGGGCTATTTAGGGCTGAGGAAGGGGATTAGGGGAAGGGGAGCGTTAGCTGTGGAAATAAGAAGAGGATGGAATAAGTGGTGGAAGAAGTTATGAAATAAATGGGAAGCGAAGGAATGTAGGGGAATGTAGGGGAATGTAGGGGGGGGGGGAGGATGTTGCTTAAGAGTTGGGTATTATTTGTTATGTTTTTTTCTATTTCTAGGAGTTAAATTGAGCTATATTCCGATAGAGGTGAGGGCTTATATCTTTTTGGGGTTATTTTGTTTAGACTAGGATTTAAGGGCTTACAGTTTTTAGTTTCGAACTTCCATCACATCCGCGATAAATTTGCTTTCTTGACCTTATTTCGTGAATGGCTGAGATAAGACGCTGCGAAATCTTTAGGTCGAAGATGAAAAGGCTTTCATCGTGTTACATCGACTTATAAATTTACAGATTCGAATCAAATTGAGAAATCAAAAATTTATACAGCAATTTGGTTTCAAGGAAGATTTAATTTTGCAAAAATTTCTAAGTTTTGAAAAATACCGAAAATATAATTACAAAAATAGAAAATTCTGCAAAAAAAGTTTCACAATTTTAAATTACTTTGAAAAAACTGCATAAATTGTTTGTTAATGTAGTTAAAATATTGCAATCTCTTCATTTACAAGAAATTCTCTTCTGTTCCAAAGAATATTTTTCCTTAATTTGAAATGATTTTCCTAATTTTGAAGTTATTTTTGTTTAAATGTAGAAAAATTGTGTTAAAGAAATAGCTTTTTATACTTTAACAGAAATAATTGTTTGAGTGATTAGTTAACATCGGGAGCTCAAACCATTGTCGGTCGGTAATGTAGTTTCCGATATCTGCCGATAAATTCAAATACCCCGACCACCCTCTCTACTGGAGCCACACCCACACACGTCTGACGACAGAAAATCGTTAGGATGCTGGAGACGTGACAAACTTTCTCAAAAATGAGTATTCATCATTAGGGACGACCAAGAAGTATCAAAAAATTTAAATTTCAATAATGTACCGGATGTGAATTTTTATATATTCTGCGTGTAATTTATCCCAAAAATTTGAGTCGGATTACTGACGATAATTGAATAAGAATGATTACTGATGATGTAATTTCAAATAAAAAACATTATTTTGGATAGAAAAAATGGTAAGACTTACCCAAAAATTAATTTGCATAATGTTTTTTGCAATTAAATGTTTTATGACTATCGATTTTTTACCATTTTTTTTAATTGGTCGAATTTTATTAATTGATAGCGTCAAAAAAAATGTGTAGGAAACGATTTTTTGAACAAATAACTTTGTTTAAAGACTATTAAAGTATGAGTGGTATATATTATGTCCAAAATTTTATAATTTATAAGAATAAAGAATTAGATTTTAAAAAAATGGGAATTTTTCAAAATAGAGAAAAAACTTCCTAAAAAATCAAAATCAATATTTAAAAATGGAACAAAAAAAGCATTTAGAATGTTAGTAAAAAAAATTAAAATAACAAAAAGAATAATTTCTAAAAAAAGTAGTTAAATAGCGACCCAAGGAAATGAATTTTCAAAAAAATGATTCGTTCAAAAAACTTGTTCTCAACGAAAAACACAGAAGTCGATATTTCAATATTGAAAAATATTTTAATTAAAAGAAAGGGATAAAGTAAAAAAGGCGAATGTTTGAAAACATAATAAAATCTTTAAAAAAAGGCCCAACTAGTGGATCGTATACACCTTGATGGGGAAAGTTGTCTCATAAATGAAAAATATAAAAAAATAGTATTTGTAATACTATTTTAATGGATTTTCAGTGCGCCAATAACGAAATAATCGTAAATTTGAAATATTGTTGTCAAATTTTTGCAAAATTTCATATTCTTTATCTGAAATCTTTATTTATATTATTCATGATATGTTTTTCGTTATGATTCTGCATCTGTTTCTTATTCATAATTCGTTTCTGGTTTTTAAGTATAAATTTGTTTTTATTTTTAGTTAAAAAACACTGCTATACTATTTTATTAATTTTTTTAAATTTTTTATTTATAAATATGCTTTTACTCCTCAATTAAGTCGTTATAAGTGATTCATAAAAACCTTCACGATTTCCTAAAACGCTTTGATTTAATGAAAATAAATAAAAAAACTTCCTACCCGTTTCAAAATTATGGCTCAGTTAATATATATGTACAGTATTTACTAGTAAACAATAATACAAAAATTAGTAGTACAAAACATTTTTTCAAATCAATTTACAATTTTTTTAAAATTTGCGAATTTGCTAA
Organism: Druon quercuslanigerum; assembly: GCA_010014905.2. Taxonomy (NCBI): domain Eukaryota; kingdom Metazoa; phylum Arthropoda; class Insecta; order Hymenoptera; family Cynipidae; genus Druon; species Druon quercuslanigerum. Next base: position 998 of record JAAAKG020207954.1, on the reverse strand, counting down.
TTCAATAGTGAATTTTAATTTTTTATTTGCTGAATTAAATCTTTGAAGAATATCATCTACTTTATTTTTTGGAAGACAAATTAAAGTATCATCTATATAACGGTAATAGAAGATAATATGATAGTCTAAATTATTAAAAATTTCTTTTTCTATATTTTCCATTGTAATATTAGCGGCTGCTGCTGAGATTGGTGAACCCATTAAAAGTCCAAAAGTTTGTTTATAAAAATCATTATTGAATTTGCAATAAGAAGATTCCAAGCATAAACTGAGCACCTCATTAAAGTATTTTTTATTTAAAAAGATATATTGTTTTAATTCCTTCCATTTTTTATTTATAGCATTCATAATTAATTTTCAGGATAAATTTGTATAAATTGAAACAATGTCTAATGAACAAATTGTGTAATCATCAGGGATGTTAATTTTATCAATTTTCCTTTTAAAAGCCCAACTATTATATAACTATTATGTAACTATTATATATAACTATTTATTATATAACCCATAATCTTATTTCTCTTATTAAAATTTGAAATTTGTCATTTTTCCCGCTTGAAAATATAAATTCGTCTGCTAAACTTAACCTTAAAAGGCCGTAGCAGCATAAGCATGATCTAGGTGCCCCCGCTCGGATGTGATACATATTGCGGGGGCAAGTGGCTTCCCCTATAAGATAAATTCACTTCATGTATCAACTAAAAAAAAAAAAATTATGAAAGTTATACACAAATTTTGAAAAATCAAAACATCAAATTTTCTCGAAAACGGCTTTACCGATCATGATGGTCAAAATATGTATAATAGAGGGTACTAGGGGAGTTCCGAAAAAATTCAGTAATTCATTATGTTGATTACAAGAGGATTAAAAAAATTATTAAAATGTTTAAATAATTCTTTTGAAAGGAAGTACTGGAACAGCAACAATTTTTCTTCTATGTCATGCTCACATTCAAGGCATCAATATATATTTTTGCGGAAATGATCAAAGCATTACT
>JAAAKG020207943.1:0-17607 GCA_010014905.2 Druon quercuslanigerum | reverse complement strand
CGCTTCTGTCGGCGCGGGGGGGGGGGGGGGGGGGCGACGGGGACAGTTTCCGTAAAACCGGTAAAAACTAAATTAAGTATAACAGATTCCGAATTGGATTCAGAAGGCGAATGCGATGCGCTGGATTACGAAGAAATTAATGAGCGATATTTTGTGAAAATAAAAATCGGTGACACATAATTAGAAGCTCTGGTCGATTCAGGCTCAGGAAAGTCGATTCTTGGTAATCGGGCAATAGAAGCGATAAACAAATTAGGCGCAAAGGTCACACCCTCTAGAATAAAAGCAGTTATGTTTCCTAATGGAACAACGGAGACCGTATTAGGGCGGGTAGTTGTGCCAGTCAAACTCGATACAGTAGAAAAGCAGGTTGTTTTTAGAGTGATCATAAATTGCAAATACCAGTGTGTTTTAGGCATGGACGCTATCAAGAGTTTTAAATTGATAGTGGACGGTAGCACCGATACGCTACAAATGGTCTATGACCAGGTCACATTACACACGGCTACAATTGACTTGCTCTCAACCCCTTCTTATTACGAAGACTGCGCAGCTATTAAAAAGTTAACGGCCGAACAGACTGAAATAGCCAATGAATTCATTGCGGAGAAAGTTCCTTAACCGTCAAAATTTGGTTTAAAAAAACCTAGCTGAGCATAAAATTGATGTCGGTGACCATATACCCATTAAGCAGAAGAGGTACCCTCCCGCGGTATTGGCGGAACTCCACAAAATTCTTGATAATCTATTAGAGGAAGGATTGGTGGAACTGTCAAATAGTCCTTGTGCTTCACCACCGGTAATGGTTAGAAAGCCTAATGGTTCTTATAGGCTTTGTATAGATTATAGGGCTGTTAATAGGTGTTCTAAAAAGGACGCTTACCCGTTACCACCTATGTCAAACATTTTAGACCGGTTAGAGGAAGCCAACTACATATCAACACTAGATCTTGAAATTCCGTTTCATCAAATACCCCTTGAAAATAAATGTAAGGAGATTACTGCTTTCTCAATACCAGGCCGAGGTCATTTTCTTTATACTCGTATGCCTTTTCGTTTTACTAATTTCCCCACGACATTTCAGCGGCGTATCGATCGTATTATAGGAGCAGAGTTGGAACCTCATGCCTTCGCTTACCCTTGACGACATTATTATCGTCAGTAAGACTTTCGAAGAGCATATCAAATGGTTCACGTTAGTTTTAGAGAGAGTAGCTGCTGCGGGCCTTACAATTAATCCGGAAAAATGCTTATTCTTTCGGAACGAAATACGATATTTAGGTTATTTAGTCAATAGCGAAGGGGTCAATATAGATCCAGAAAAATTAGCTCTGGTAGTTGAGTACCCAGCCCTAAATAATGTCAGGCAACTTCGTAGGTTTCTGGATTCTGCAACTTAATATCGTAGGTTTATACCGAATTTAGCCACGACTGCCGAGCCTCTTACTCGTTTGCTTCGTAAGAGTTGCTCTTGGGTTTGGCTCGAGGAGCAAGACAAAGCTTTCCAAGATATTAAAAATGCGCTTAGTTCGGCACCACCCGTGTCTTGTCCAAACTTTGCGCATCAATTTACATTACAAACAGACGCTAGCTCAAACGGCCTCACAGGTCCCACAGGTCAGTTGGGTCATCCGTAAATTTAGAGAATACTTGGAGGGGTTTCACTTTACTGTGATAACAGATCACAGTAGTCTTAAGTGGCTCCAATCTCTAAAAGACCCAACGGGAAGGTTGGCCCGCTGGTCACTGAGTCTTCTGGAATACGATTTCGAGGTCCAATACCGTAAAGGTGCCCTAAATGTAGTGCCGGACTTTCTGTCCAAAATAACTGGGGACCAGGATGAGGTCGAACAATCAGCTGCAATATTTGTATCTGAAGATTCTTGGTACCTTAAACGACTCACCGATATAGAGCGGTCCCCACATGCTTTTCCTACGTGGAAATTGAAAATGGACTCTTGTATCATCACCGAGCTAATGATTTAATAGATCCCATTTTCACAGACTTAGATGCATGGAAACTTGTTCTACCTAAGGAACAACGCGAAACTGGTAGAGGCTCATGATAACCCTCAGTCTGGACACCTAGGGGTTGAAAAGACTTACCATAGGATCGCTACGTCATACTATTGGCCCGGTTTTTATCAAGATGTTTTGAAATATATATAACAATGCGACACATGTCAAAAATATAAGGTAGAGCAATTAAAAACACCAGGCGAAATGAGACATCGGGTAATTGAAAAACCCTGGTATATGGTTGGTGCACATATTATGGGACCATACACTCCCTCCTCAGCCCAACACAGGTATATACTCGTTTTTCAAGATTTTTTTACCAAGTGGATCGAAATTATCCCCCTAAGGAATGCTATGGGCCCTGCGATAACTAAAGCTTTTCAAGAAATAATATTAAATCGTTGGGGAGCCCCGCGGTTCTTGTTTACAGATAACGGTACCGAATTCTGTAACAAAATAGTTGACAATCTGTGCGCTGAAAATAACATCTTAAGGAGTAAAACGCCTAGTTATCACCCGCTATCTAATCTGGTCAAAAGAGTTAATCGCGTTTTGAAGACTATGTTATGCTCATATATTAAAGATACGCAACGTAAGTGGGATATACACTTAAATGATTTCCGTTTCGCGTATAACACTGCATATCATACTTCTCTAAAAACGTCACCGGCTTTTCTTAACTTCGGCCGCAACCCATTACCAACGGGTACACTACATGATCTGGTTACCTTAATTTAATTAATAATAACTAATGTTAATGCAGATGCGAAGAGAGATTAAAAGCTGAAAAGAGATGAGTACCAAAATTTAATTTAATTTTTTTTAAGTTTGTTAGCTCATTATTTTTTTTGTTTATTTTTCTTCCTCCAATTGTTATTGACTTGTCGAGCAACTCTCTGTCCCATAGGATGGTCATGGCCTTTGATCACTTGTAAATATTCAGAAGCACCGGGGTCATGGAAATTATTGGAACAATTTATCTGGCGCCGGAAATTATTCCTTTTCACGGTTCGCTCCGCGGTAAAATTCCGGATATCCACTTCGCACGGCAGTTCCCTTTTGATAGGGTTCAATGACATATCCCGCCCTTCGGGTGACATCACAGGAAATCCCCACTGAATTGGCGGGCACACAAATGGAAATTTCTGGGACCAACGACCCACCATCGTAGAAGGCATAATAATTCTCATTACGGAAGTATCCGGGAAGAAAGGAAAATTCTCCAATGTATGGAATCTTTCATTTAAATCCGGAAGATGGTCAACACATTACTCATAGTCTGCGATCCTGCTGGAGAATTTCTGGTTAGAAGGATGAAAGCGCGACAGATCACACACAGTTCACAGCTGCTGATTTGGAGAGGATCCTTCGAGACATCGACCGGAGTCCTCGAGTATGTGGTTCTGGTGCAGTAAATTAAAATTTTTTAAATTGAAATTTAAATTGAAATTTTGTAGAAATTGTTAGCGATTATTGTAAATTGAAATGTTTTAAATTGAAATGGAAATGGAAATGCTTGAATTGAAATGTGAATTGAAATGTTAATTGAAGTAAAGTAGGGATTAACAATTCCCATGTATCGAGCTTCCTCTGGGACGGGCAGAAAATCAACAGTAGAAACTGTTTTTTTATATTCAATTTGTTTTTTTTTTTTATTAATGGAGCAAAGTTTTAAATAACGGTAACTTAAATGGCTGTTTAATTTCTTTATTTATATATATATTTGTTAAAGCAACAGATTAAAATTGTGGAAACAAAGGAAAATTTCTGGAATTTTTAATTAATCCGTGGACCCCAAAAATTTATTTCCTGTGCGAACTTTAGACTAAGTTTGCATGCAATTTTCAGGAAAATTCATATAATAAATATGGCGGCTCATAAAACCGCCAGGCGTGGATATTTTCCCTCCAAGCCTGTGATCAGGCTATCTCCAGAACCTTTACTCACGCAACTCGTCTAACTTCCGCCTGAGATATTACATTTTACCTTTCTTTTGGCGTTTCATCGCGAAAATAGCGTTTTTTTCGAGAAGAGTTTACTCATCATCAATTACTTACGAAAAACTTTTAGGCTTTAAGAATTAAATTTATTAATACATTCGGAATCTATCGATTTTGATAAAATAAAATTTTTGTTGTTATTATTCCATGAAATTGATTTCTAAACATTTTTCACAAAAAAATACAAAAAAAACCGAAGTAATTGTTGTGAAAAATATTTAGCACAAAACAAAATGTGTAATTTATTGAGATCTACATTTTTTGTGTACAATCTTTTTCTCTGAAATGCGTACTTTTCAAGATATAGTTCATTTTTGGCCAAAAAATGCTGTGCAAAAAAAATTGTTCTTTTGTGAAATACACAATTTCCCTGTCGATTATTTTTATATAAAAGCATTTATATAAATTTATTAAATTATTTATTTATTTATTTTATGATTTATTTTTCCAAATAAATCATGAAAATCGTGAAAATATACGTCATTTAGAACATTCACTGTACCTCAGAAATTAAAATGCACAGGAAAACATGGGAGGCTTTTTTTGAGTTAGGTTGAATTTATGATTTTGCACATAATATTCAGATACAAAGTGTAGACTATAGCAATTAGATCGCTGAGAAAATTGTTAATTATATGAAAAAATAGTACATTGTGGTACAAGGGCGCAAAAGCGGACTTTGGATGAAGGTTGTGAAGTTGTACCACTCTCTTAAGATCTGACGTACATATATGCAAAAAAAATTTGTTTTACTTATTGTTTACAATTTTCTTTTTAAAACGTTTTTTTGCTTACTTTGAGTTTAAATTGCGCGGCCGTTTACGTAAGTTCGGTAGCACTTGCTAACGAGCGGTAAACTCTCCCATTCTCACTCACTGCCATATGTACCCAACGTTTTGGGCACCTTTTTTTAGGGGAAAGATCCCCAGCTAAATCACTGATATGGTCGTGCAAAATCTTATCTGGAATTTAAAAAATCTTTGGAATGACCCATATTTTTAAATACTGCTGTCAATTTTTCAAATTGCAGTATGTTTAAAAAATGTTTTTAATACTTCATTTCTAAAAAAAAAATTGTACAAGTATCGAAAAACCTATTCTAGGATCTAGGATAAAGGAATTTGCCTCCTTGATGTACACGATACTTAATGTAAGAAAGGTATGATTTATAATTTTATCACTTCTGACATTTGAGGTTAGATTGACGCTTTCCATAATCGTACAGAGGCGACAGCGAATGTTCATACGCAGAAAACATAATCATAATCGTACTCCGCACCAAGCTAAACATGCGAATTCGCTGCTCGTCCTGTTGTATGAGTGGATAATTTCAGAACTAAAAAGCTGCTGTTAAATCGTGTAAATCATGCCTGTGTTACATAAAAACTTTAATGCTTCATATTAGAGGTGTACAAAAAAGTTCAACTCGAGTTTGAGCTCACTCGAATATTCGAGTACTCGAAAGTTTCGAAAATCCGAAAGGCTTCGTTACTTTTGGGTAAAAATTAACAAATTCGATATTTTTTATTCAAAATCTTTTGAGATCTCAAAACTCTTCGACTACTCGAAAACTTTTGAGCTTTTCAGAAAAAAACGAATCCGAACTAGATTATATTCGAACCGATTGAACTCAACTCTATTAGACTCGTTCGAGCTTTTTGTACACCTTTACTATAGAACAAAATTGTAACTTCTAATAGATCAATAATCTATAAGATGTTTACCTTAAGATAGTTGTGTTGTCGCTCCTGTTCGGCTTTTAGGTACAGCCTTGTCAAACGTCCCAGGTTCTTCTTACATACTGTTTTGTCAACTGTGGCTCCACGACGGATTCGTTCACGGTTGTAGTGAGAGGTGTTCGTCCACCAGTCGGCTTTCATTTTCACATACCGCAGGATCATGCTTTCGATTGGAGTCGGCAGTCCGGGAACTTTCCATGGAATATTGGCTTTCCAGCACCGCCAAGCTTCGCTAAGATGCTGGAGGATCGCGCGAGCTTTATTCTGTTTAATTCCTTCTGGCATCATGTCCACAATATCGTGCATAACTGATGCTCGAAGTTCCAAATCAAAGTGAGATTCCACTCTCTGTTTCGTGACTGTTTTGGCGACACCTTTTGAGTGTCTGCCTTCAAACTGTCTTGACAAGAGATTTCCAAGCCAGCGCTCCAAAAGTGGCGTAATGCCTCTCATGAAGAATATCCAAACTCTCCACCCTGGTGCCCAAAAGCCGCACCCAGGACCTTTACCTACTGGACCCTTAGAAGAGAATGGTCTTCATTTAAAATCGAACGATTATACTTTTGCATAATTTATTTATGATTTTGATATTCGGAAAATGATCAGCTTTCTATAGTTAATTGGGACAATAACAGCAGGGTATCTAGTGATCAACGAATTTGAAATTTCCGATTTTTTCTCAATTACGCCCACGGTCGTATATACAGGCCTGGAAACTCTAGTGGATCATAAAGTAGCGCGAAATTTAAATATTAATATAATATATAATTTTTCCATTAGTATATCAATTAACTTAGTAATAAAAACATAATTTTATTTTAATAAAAGCATTCCATTCTTGTCGCAAATTCTCGTCTTTGGAGACTTTCAATACTGAATTTTTTAAATTCTGATGGAACGACTTGTTTGGGCACTGCGGCACACTACATGCACTCGGCATAATGAAAAATCACCATAAAGTAATAGACATTATAAACGTAAGAAGTAATTATAAATTATTAGGCTCTGATTAAGGGTTAATTGTAGCATCGGCACACGACAGCACATGGTTAGATACGTTCAACACGTTGAATTACCAAAAATCAATCATTATAAATAATAAATAAATAAAATTTCTAAGCATCTTCCTCTTCTTTTCCTTTGACATATTGTTAGCCGTAATTAGGTGTGGCTTATGTAAACACACAATACACACGGACGAAGAACGCGCATAAGTTACGAAATCTAGACGCACCTAGAAGATTCTACACTTCTACATCACGCATTGAACTACGCATTGCTTCAAATTTCGAGTCAACCCCCACCACCGAAGTTTCTGAACCTTTATATACGACCGCGACCACATCCCTAAAATGGTTTGATTTCTGACTACAGATATATGGAACCCGATTTTCCAAAAATCAGCGAATGTGTTAAAGCTTAGGATAGGGTGTTATTTCATCTAATTATATAATTTCTAATTAAACTACTTACTGTATTAAATCGGTGATAGATTAAGTGCTTCAAATCCTTGCACATTCTTATTTGCTTCATAATTTTGTATTTGTATCGGTACATCCCCGTTAGTTGACCAACGTGTGCAAAAATGTAGTGTAGACCATCAGCAAGTTGGAAGGCGTCCACATTGTTCAAACGATACTGCACGTGGCAATCTATGATTAATTTCGTTAGTCGCAATACTTCTCGACATAAATGGAAAGCTGTAAGAAAAAATGTACTCTCAATAAAGAAAATCATAATTCAAACTATCCTTGGACACAACGATTTGTAACCAATTATGCACTTTTTTCTTAGCTTACCATTACCGAAACGAGACTTCTTTCTTTCCTTAGTTGTCAATGTCTTCACTGGTTTCAAGTTGAAGTTGTAATCTAAGTGAAGGTAGTTGAGATTCTTTCGATGGATCAGCAGATTCAGCATGTTGTATCCTTGCCGACAAACCTGAAGCCCAGCCTCAACCCAATCCATAGTCGTTGTTTGGAAAAACTTTGTCGCTTTGAAAGACCGGAACAGGTAACGCTTCTTTTGCGGTTTAGGATGTCTGTGCTTCAACGCATTTAACACTAAGTACTTCAATAACTTCTGATAGCTGACTCGAACTTTCACTGGCTGACCGGGTGGGCAGTGTTCGCGATACCAAGACTTTACTAAAGGAACATCGACTGCCCTGCGGGTTCTTCCTGATCGAGTGTTAAACGGCCTGGGTGCCCAAAGCAAGGCTATTCCATTTGCCGTGTTGTCCGTAGAAAGAGGAGTTTCTTGAAGTAAGGGTTCAACATCTTCCGAAAGGACGAAGTCTTCATCATCGTCAGCTTCAGGCTCTATCCTCTGCTCAAAAAGTTATTAGCTCATAATAAATATAAAAAAGAATGTTGATGTGGATTATTAATTTAAACAAATATACAGTAAACTTTCATTTATTCTAAAGGCCATGAAATGTACACGACCAATTATTCTGAAGGCCGTGAAACGTACACAACCAAGGCTAGAGGGGCCCTCGTCTTTACCGCGAGTCGGCAACTTATATTTACCAAGCCACGTTCATTGGTTGCTCCGTTCTGTATCGTTGAGGGCACTGTACGCTATTTTTTCAACTAAGCATGTGCCGAAAAGCGCGAGTCTATTTTAAATCTATAAACACTATCAATAATGATACAGATAAATACACCCCACTCTAAGTGTAGTAACTGACGTGTAGTAATTTGGAGAACTGCTGGTCTACGCAATTGCTCAACTCCAGGGGCGAACGCGTTTACGAATCTTGTCTGAAGCCGAAAGCCGCAATACGTAGGTACTCACATGTGGATAATGCACAATATTATTAATTCCAATTGAAAACGGTTTCGACGGTCCTGATTGGCGCAGTTGAAAAAGTTGCAGCGTATGATGAATGACAGTGTTTTTGTAGACGTACAACACTTTGCCAACTAAAAATCAATATATATATATATATATATATATATATATATATATATATACATATACATATATTGATTCTATTGCATAATAGAATCAAAAAAGGAGTCAAATATTTCGAGGAATAGTGAGTTTTGTGGAATGCCATCGCAGACATGGAAGAGTAGTTGGAAATAGCAGGAAGGTTAGCCCCATGCTTGACATAAGAGTGCAGATAACGTTTTAGGAGAAAAGATTCTAAACGTGAAAAAAGTAAGTAAGTTATAAAGGTTTAAATTTTCAAGTTTATAATGTCATTCGTCCGGAAGATTAATACATGGCACTGCATCTGCACACGTCTTTCTGGAGAAAATCTTCTAAACGTGAAGGTAAATTACAAAAGTCTCAATAGTAATATTTCTCAAGTGTACAATGGATTTTCTCAGTCCTCTTTCATTCTTTTGTCGATTGACGACTGACAGGTCGTCAATCGACAAAAGAATGGAACACGACTGAAAAAATATATTCTACAATCAACAAATATGACTATTCGTACATTTATGAATATCTTTAGAATATCTTTCCTCGAAAAAGTTGTCTGCTTAACTACAACTAACGCGTGCTTGTCGCTCTTCAGACCTCTTTTCTTAATTATTCAGTCACTGACGCGGGCGTAAATATCAAATAAAGGAAATTTTCGACTAGGCTATCGTTAGAATACGTGGAAGTTCACTGTATTTATATAACGTAATGTTCTTATGTTGGAAACCGCATTAGATGTATAAATCTAACAAAGGGAAAATGTGAAAATTAATTTTTAAGTATTGACAGATGAACATTTTAAATGGTGGTGTCGTGCACATACCACGGCACACATTTCTCCTTTATTTAAATAAACATGAGAATAAAATTGTCTTTAAGCCAAAAGGGATACAACGCTATAAACAAAAGAAAAAAGTATAAAAGAGTATATAAAAAGTATAAAAAATGTCAGTATCATATACTCAAGTAATAATAGCGAGAAAAGGAAGCTAATAAATTCATTTTCTGTACAAAATGCTTACCTTCGCAGGATCTTTGCGCGGTATTGGGTTGATTAGCGGGTCAAAGTAAAACGCTGGCAAATCTGGATCCTCGGTTTTTATATACACCACATTTTGAGAATGATACCTGTAAAAGATTAGTTTTCAAAGTGAAAACTTTGGCTTATTTCCATCTCGTTCAAAATGTACTAATTTGTACGTGGTAGGCACTATAAGCAGTTTTATTCTCTCCGATAGATAAAAATAAACAAATACCGATTTATATAGCACATAATGTCAACCTTAAAATTAGCTAACTTACCAAGAAAGGTGAACGTAATGGGGCAAGTTATTGTACAAGTACGGAAACGCAATTCTGTATTCCGTCCGTATTGGTAGACGTATAATGATCTTGTTGATGTCATTAAACTCATTCCAGTCTTCATCACCAGAATTATTGACTTTCACAAGGGGTTCAAATTTGGGCCCTCCTGGTATAGCCATGTTCAAGGCCTTTGCAGTGAAGAAAGATTTTATGTCGAATAGGTAGAAGAAGTTTTGATCAACTAAGTCTGTTAAGAGGGGATTGGCTAGGCGATATAAAGCTGCCATTTGAGATAGAGACAGGTTCCACTTTTTGTAGGTCGATCCGTTGATATGTCTGCAACACAGTGACATCTACTCTCAGATTCTTTAAAACTATTAGTATAGCTCTTATTAAATAGAAATTATCTTGTCTTCAGATTAGAGCTTAATCCAACCGTAATATCTTGCAGAATTCGTCTCGAACAAATTTGAAAGTATATTACAGCAGTCAATCCACATAGGCGATTGATTTCAGGACCCCTACACAGTTCATCATATAAATTAATATATTTTTTTATGCAACTACTGTTGAATGACACACTAGAAAAAAGAGGCTAATCGTTGTATCAGTCTATTAATCTGAGTTAGCCAATGAACAATAATATTTTTTTATATTAAGCATACTTCGTTCCTACTAGTGGTTTGTGATCGTAGAACCACTTTGCAATGGATTGATCTTCTTCGGAATCAAGTTCTATCTGTATAGCTTCCAAGGGTTCAACGTCTAAAACATTTTCCGCATAATCCAAAGGAGGTTCTTCGTCATCGAAGGGTGGAAACCTCATTCGCTTGAAGTGCCTACGATCCCTTTTCTCTCGCCTCATCATCACCCACATTGTTCTGAAAATCAAAGAAAATTTAATATCTAAATTATTTACCTTGATTTTTAAATTTAATACTTATTTAGTCAAATGGTATTTTTAAAATATTAATACTCACCCCCACTGTGCAATGTAAACTGGTTCGATAACTGAAGGAATTTCGTTGACAAACGTTATAGCTCCCGTGATGTGGTATAATACCTTAACATCTCTTACTTGTTCCCATGGCATAGGCATATTTTCTAATAATTTCATCACGGCATGCGGCATGTACTTTAAAGCACTGTAAAATTGACAAAAATGTTAATTAAACAAATCAAAGTTAGTAGCAATTCAATGTAGACATGAAATATTCCTAGGTACAGTTTATAATCAAGGTTGATTAACCTTTAGGGACCGTTCAAAAAAATACGCAAAGCTTTTGTGTTTAACATTTAACATTGGCGTGACGTTCCCAAAGGTGCGTTCAAAAATATATAACACCTTTAGGGGGTGGGGGACATATGTATGGAGTCACATCACTCACTATAGAAAAAGTGAAGGGGGAGGGCAGAAAAAAAGCGTTCAGTACTTTTGTACCCGTCCCTAATTTGACGAAGAAAAATGAAATTAGAGACTCCACATTTCTATACCTTTCAGGTCAAAAATTTTCAACTTTTTTACAAAAAAGCTTCAGAAACTAAAAATGGTTTTCTTACCCTAGATAAACTCGCTTGTCATGCCGAAATTTCCGACTGCTCATGTCACCATGATCACGGATAATTTTTCGAATGTGTTCCGGTGGCATGTCTTCCTTCTGCGCATCTACAAACCCGAATTTCCGCTTCTCTGAGAACCGTTTTGTCTGCAGCTGCTGCCATTTTTGGGCTGAAAAAAAGACATACAAGATTAGGGTACTATATAGAATGAGTATAATAGGCCAGTCAACGAAGCTGAAAGAGGGGGCTCAAATGTAAATAAATGATAACAAGCTACATAGTTGTTAAAATCCTTCCTCAAAGGGTCTTTAAACACTAGCTAAAATTCAGTACATGGGGGGGGGGGGCTCGAACCTCCATATTACAACATGGCGGCTTATTTAAAGTTTTTGGACTTTCCTTGGAAACTGATGTTTTTATCGAAAAAATAGTCATATAATGAAACACTTTAAATCTTCTTCTTCATAAAAAGGGTATACGTGACCGTCCGCGAACAAAGGAACCTAATGCGGAAAAAATCTATGTATATTTTCTTACGTCAATCGATAGTTTCTAAGTTACTCTTTCATTTCCAATAATCAGAATTTGTGTCATTACTTTTCTTGTTATTAAGCTACAAACATAGGCATAATAAGCGTACGTGGGGTAGAAACGAGAGGTCTCCGAAAACCAGCTCCACCACTCACCACTACTGGGTATATCTGAAACGGACCGATGCAAGCGAAGATCACGGATGCGGCGCCTGCAGATGAATGAAGTTACGCAGACGAATTCCCACTGCTCAAATTCTGGCTTGCGGACTTTGCTACAATCGCCCGTCCTGTAAAATTCAGCTTTGACGCATTAGGTCCCTTAACCCTTTTTCGAAAAAAGGAACTTTCTCGTGTACATTTCTCATGTCTTAACATGTCAAAATTGTCGGAAAATACGAGTTGAGCCTGGGAAGGGAGGTAAGGTAATAACAATTTATTTACTGCAGGTCCACATTTTTCTTCAAACAGTAGGAAACATAACACACCCACCGTAAATAATCTTAACCCTTTCATTATGCCTGACGCCCTTCAAAACTGCATTACCCAGGGCATGAAGAGACAACGATTACGTAGCTAGCAAAGCGACCATACAGTATAGACGTCCCTCTTTCGCCAAAGCAAACACGCGATTGCAAGCGAGATAGTAACGGGCTTACGTACATTCAAGAACAGTACTTTCTATTTTTGTGAGAGAATATTTTTTGACACTATTTCACGTCTGTCAAAATTCAGTAATTACCATATTGAAAGTAAGCCGATAAACAAGCTTCCTTCAAAACGCCTCTAAAATACTTTTTTTACTGCGCATTCACTGTTATTTAAATAGAAATTAATTTGTCAAATCATATTTGCGAAGATAATCTTACCATAACAGACAATTTTTAACATTTCATAAAACAATTCAGGCTAATACTTCAAGGGAATGTACTTAATTAATAATATTGCGATCTCTTTTCTTCTCCTGCCGATATTATTCCACATGTATTAAACGCTTTTTTGTATCAGAAAAAAGCATATAATTACTGATTTTTGCACAAAGCATTCCGAAGGTGCTCTAATGATCCTACCAAATTTAGTAAAACCCAGATTCAAATTAAGCTGATTACCAAACTCTAAACTGAAATTAAACCATTCATTAAACAGACCTCCAAAATAATTCTTTTTGAACTTTCACGGTTATTTAAAAAGAAAGTAATTTGTAATATAATAATTGCGAATATAATCTTAAAATAACAGAAAATTATCAACATTTGATCAAATAAATAAAATGAATACTTTTAGAAAAAGAATAATAATATTACGATCTCTTTTCTTCTCCCATAGGTCAAGTCTATTAAACGCGTTTTTATTATAAGAAAAAAAAAGATTTTTACTGATTTTTGAAATAAGATCAATTTTAACCAAAAATGTAGATGTGACATTTTCAATTGAAAAACTCTATTTTAATTAAAAAGAAAGAAAAAAAACTAACTTTCAACAACCTTGGTCCATTTGCAATTAGAAAGAAGAACCTTTATTCAAAAGAAATGAGTTTTCAACTAAAATGATGATCTTTTAACAAATAAATGCTTTTTAATTAAGGGATTCAAATATATGCAACTACTTGAATTTCCAATTAAAACAAAATCATTTTCCCCCATAAATGGAACAGCCTTATTTTCAGTCTAGAAATTAACTTTTAACAAACAAAAAAAAAAAGAGTTCTAAAGTTGTCAGAAGGAAGCAACTGGAAAAAAGTGATATAAATATAAATGCAGGCAAAACAATTATGAACAAAAATATCATATCATAAAAGGTCTATAAAAAGCAATATTATTATTTTATTCCATTCCCTTAAAGGATTAGCCTGAATTATTTTATGAAATGTTAATCATTTGCTGTTATGGTAATAGTATCTTCGCAATTATTATTTGACAAATAAATTTCTATTTAAAAACAGTAAATGTGCTGTAATAATAAGTATTTTGGAGACATGTTGAATAAAAGTGTCAATTTCACTATAGAGCTAGATTACCAGCTCAATTTTATTCTGGTGATTAGGGGCTGTCTATAAAAGACGTCCGCTGTTGTGGGCCGAAGGGGAGTGTCAAAAATCGTATATTTCTTAATATTCCTCTATATCTGAGTTTGTTTAAATTTGTTATCACGGTTGAAATTGAAGTGCCCGTTCGATTTTATTGGCACATAAAAGTATTACAATGTTTAAACAACGTGTTTTATATGAAGATTTATACGAAGCGTATGAAAATGCGCATTCGTCATTCTCAAAGGTCAAACTACAATGCAACGTTAACGAAGAATGGGCTAAACTAAAAGAAAAAGCGCTCAAAGATAAAGCTGAACTTCATTGCTGGGTTCAAAAGCAAATTAGCGAATTAAATACAAAAAGTGCCTTAGCTAAGATTCAAGCTTTTTTGAATTTTTTCCCCAAATCAAACGCACAGAATATTGCCAACATGACCCAGAAAAAGCAACATGAATTTTTTCAGCTAATGTGCATGTAATTATTCCACCCTTTTTATTAATTGTAGAAATTATTGTTCACCATAATATTAGTAATGAGAAAAAAAATCTTTTTTAACAACGATCAAAATAAAAATATTATTCAGGAATAAAAATAATAAACGAAATAAAAATTGAAAACATTTTGTTGCTGCACTGCAAACATTTCGTTTTATTACACAAAGATTCCCAATTTCATATTTTTCATATGAATACATTTTGTTCTCGTACTATTTAATTTGATTAATTTTAATAATAAAAGTATTATTGAAATATGATGAATTTTTTGTTTTTGAAGTTTTTGACTGTTTACATTTGATAAATTGCAGTCTTATGTGAAGAATACAAAAAGCTTATTTTCCTAGTTTCTGTTACTTTGGGAGCAAAAAGTATTATTCTGGATAAAAATGATAAAGTAGAAAACGAGTACGAAAAAAAGATTGAAAGTTGATCGAGCCACTCCTGCTCAAGAGAAGTCAAGACGATTAATCGAAACATTGCGCACAAACATTCAAAATTTAGAAAATGTTATGGAAAAAGGTTTTGCAACTCCTGAAGGTAGAATTCAGTTGAAGAAGCTGAAGAATCAATTGACAATCGAGAAGACGGCACTAAAAAGAAAAGAAGGTGATGCACATAGAAAAAAATTTAAGTAGCTGAAGATAAAAACCTCGAAATTGCTCTCGAGAACCACCTGGATTTAAAGGAGGTTTTGAATATCACAAATGTCAACGGTCGTCCCTCAATCGAAACTGAGCAGTCTGGTCTTTTGCAAGCGATCATTGACATCAGTACGCTTGCTGCAGCTCTAGGAGCACAGTCTGTTATATTTTTGTCACAAGATGATAAAGCCAAAGTTCCACTGGGTATCACCGCCGTCAAAAACCATGTTCCATTTCTAATGCATTTAGAATATAGAATAACTCTGCTGGATCATGATTGGCTCGTTGCTGCAAAACACAAGAAGACTCCATCACGCGTTGCTGGGATTTGCATCAAGCCGGCCGATGAGGTCGAACCGAATCTGTGACATATGCTAGGCCAACGATCATCTCAATAAGGAGTGACAAACACTGCTCTTAAATTGCTGAGGCCCACTTCGCTGATTTTGACCACTTAAAGGAAATTCCAAATTTTGACATCATAACGAAGAATTATCAAGGCGAGGTGAAATCGGTTCCGATCGTGATTGCCAACGACGGTCCAGATGAAAATCCCAGATATCCACGAGTTATTGCCACAGTTATTAAACTTTTCAAGAAATACAGCACTTAATAAATTAGAACGACAAATGGCGCCATTGAGCAATCAATTATGTTTTATAATTTTGACACATGATCATCACGGATTGTATTTGGACACTAGAAATCAGAAGATGGACACAGAGCAGAAAATGAAAAATTTCGAGTATGCTGGATAAGTTTTGGATGAGGTCTGGAATGAGATGATAATTGATGGTCACCCAGTATGTGCAGAGTACGTTCCACCTGAAATGACACCTTCAACTATTTCTCCACCTGGAATCGATGAATAGTACACGACGCAATGCCGAAAAATGCTGTACTCCGTATCAAAGTAGTCTTCGCGATATTTTGCAAGATGGATTTTTACCGCCACCAAGACCGATTTAAAAAAATGAATCTAGTAGATTACATGTGCCACCGGCGGTCATAAATGTTACAAAGTTTGCACCATTGCTGCTTCAGCTTTCTATGAAACTCACGCCAGAACAAAAAGATTTTCTGAGGCTGCTCTACAATTTCTATTACCCAACTGTTTCGGATGAGCTCGTCAAAAGAATATGTAAAACATGTAGCAGTTATTTTTGTTCAGCGAAGTCATCGCCAGCTTATTTTAAAAATATCCACGGAAAAATTAAGAAAATTGAAAGAAGTAAGGCAGCGAAAATTGAAGCACGAAGAAAGGACGAAGTTTTTTGCCTTTATAGAAATACTGCGCGCAATCCTGAAGACATGGATTGGGAAAATGAAAGCGGTGTCGAATATCCTGCATCCTGTGTTGATGATAAAAATGAACTTCCATCGTTTACAAAAATAACTTCAATTGACGATTGGCTTCTGAAAACATTTGTTGAAGATTTCCCTTAAACGTGTTCATATATTATGAGATGAAGAAGTTGATATTAAGTTTTTTAAATGTATTTTTTAAAAGGAAGTTCGTTTGATTAAAAGAATACATTTTTATCAAATTTACGAGGGCTTTAATCTCTTAAATTACATAATGATGAAAAAAAGTTGAAATATGAAAAGAGGGGGGAGCCCTTGTGTTTGGGACGTTCTTTAGGAGGGGGTCTGGAAATCGGACATGCAAGAGGGGGACAGTCTAAAATTCCAGAAATTTTGCGGACTGCTTAGTACAAAATTCATATATTCATCATCACTATATGCCATTCTCCTTGAAGTATTAGCCTGAATTGTTCTATGAAACTTTAATACTTATCTGTTATTGCAAGATTATCTTCGCAAGTATTATTTTACAAATTACTTTCTTTATAAATAACAGTGAGTGTGCAGTAATAAGAAGTATTTTGAAGGCGTGTTGAAGGAAAGATTTAATGTCATTGTAGGGCTTGATTATCGTTTTTACAGGATTATTAGAGCACCTTTGGAATGCTTTGTACAAAAATCAGTAATGATATGATTTTTTTCTTATACAAAAAAGGGCTTAACATACGTGAAAAATGGTCGAGAAATACTGTGATAAAAATAGAAAGTACTGCGCTTGCACGTATGTAAGATCGTTACTCTCTCGCTTGCATTCCCATATTTGCTTTGGCGAAAGAGAGACCTCGATAGTCGCCTCACTGGCTACGTGAAGTTTCTGCAATCTGAAGAAAAAAGTGGGCCTGCAGTAAACACATCGTTATAACTCCGCCCCCCCCCCCCCCCCCCCCCCCCGCGCCTCTCCGCCCGGGGGTTTTTTTCCTCTTTTTCTTTTTTTTTTTTGAAAAAAAATTTTTTTTTAAAAAAAAACCACCAAAAACATACCCCG
>JAAAKG020207932.1:0-22852 GCA_010014905.2 Druon quercuslanigerum | reverse complement strand
TAATTGATGAATTTGCCGAAAACAAATGTAGAAAACGACATGTTTGAAATGTAGATGGTAATTTTATTGATATTATTACATTGTGACAATAAAATTTTTATGAAAGATATAAGTTTTTGTTTTTTATTCGAGAAAAGAAGGGAAAGGACGTGAAAAAAGGGCCCCCAAATCGATGGTTGCCTAGGGCCCCGTTGAGGGTTAATTCGGCCCTGATGCTGATTCATAATCGCTACTGAATGGGTCCGAGAAAAAAATTACGTGGCCGATTAAAAAATGTGATTTCTTATTCAAAACTAACTCTAACCTATGGGTGGATATCTGGTATTCCAGTGACAGATACGCAAGTCAAAAGACTTTAAAACCTGTTTAAATCAAAGAGAATGAATTTTTGTTTGCTGGGAAGGAATCTCTGCATGAAGTTATTTCAGATTAAAATGTTGAAAACAGAAAAATCTTGAAACGTTAAAAATTTAAATGTTTGTGGATTAGAATTTTAAAAAGGTCACCAACAAAAAACTAAAATTTAGCGTTAAAAAAATGAAATGTTTTTAGATTAGAATTTTGAAAATGAGATCAATAAAAATACAAAGCTGATTAAAGCGTTCAAAATTTCATTTTCAAAAATTTTCTACTATTAAATAAGAATAAATTTCAATTCTATGGGATTCAAGTCTTCAAATTTTGAATTGTAAATTTGGAGGTTTATTTATAAAAAGTTAGTAATAATAATGAAATTAAAAGCGTTCAAAATTTAAAAGAGTGTTCTTCAATTGGACAATCTCTAAATTAAATTATTTCAGATTGAAATGTTGAAAACAGAAAAATCTTAAAACGTGAAAAATTAAAATGTTTGTCGATTAGAGTTTTGAGATTGATAGCAATAAAAATTCAAAGCTGATTAAAACGTTCAAAATATAATTTTTTTAAATTTGCAACTATTAAATAAGAATAACTTTTAATTCAACGAGATTCAAGTCTTCAAATTTTGAATTGTAAACTTGGAAGTTTATTTATAAAAAGTTAGTAATTATAAATAAATTGAAAGCGTTTAAAATTTAAAAGTGTGTTTTTCAACTGAAAAATCTCTAAAAGAAAATTATTTCAGATTGAAATGTTAACAACAGAAAAATCTTAAAACGTTAAAAATTGAAATTTTTGTAGATTAGAATTTTGAAAATGAGATCAATAAAAATTCAAAGCTGATTGAAGCGTTCAAAATTTAATTTTCAACTATTTAATAAGCATAATTTTCAATTAGATGGGATTCAGGTCATTAAATAAAAAAATTTTAAACTTGGAACTTTATTTGTAAAAATTTAATAATCATAAAAAATTGAAAAGTTCAAAATTTAAAAGTGTGTTTTTCAATTGAACAATCTCTAAATGAAATTATTTCAGATTGAAATTTCGAAAACAGAAAAGTTTCAAAACTTTAAAAATTCAAATGTTTGCAGATTAGAATTTTGAAAATGGGGTCCATAAAAATGCAAAGCTTATTAAAGCGTTCAAAATTTAATTTTCAACAATTTTCAACTATTTAGTAATAATAATGTTGAATTCGATGGGATGCAAGTCTTCAAATTTTGAATTGTAAACTTGGAAGTTCATTTATAACAAGTTAGTAGTAATAAATAAATTAAAAGCGTGTAAAATTTTAAAGTGTGTTTTTCAATTGGACAATCTCTAAATGAAATTATTTCAGATTGAAATGTTGAAAACAGAAAAATCTTAAAACGTAAAAAATTGAAGTGTTTGTAGATTAGAATTTTGAAATTGAGATCAATTAAATTTGAAAGCTGATGAAAGCGTTCAAAATTTAATTTTCAAAAATTTAATAACCAGTAAATAAAAATAATTTTCCATTTTATGGGATTCAAGTCTTCAAATTTTAAGTTGTAAACTTGGAGGTTTATTTTTAAAAAGTTATTAATAATAAAGAAATTAAAAGCGTTTAAAATTTAAAAGAGTGTTCTTCAATTGGACAATCTCTGAATGAAATTATTTCAGATTGAAATGTTGAAAACAGAAAAATCTTAAAACGTGAAAAATTAAAATGTTTGTCGATTAGAGTTTTGAAATTGATAGCAATAAAAATTCAAAGCTGACTAAAGCGTTAAAAATTTAATTTTCAAAAATTCGCAACTAATAAATAAGAATAAATGTGAATTCGACCAGACTCAAGTCTTCAAATTTTTAATTGTAAACTTGGAAGTTTATTTATAAAAAGATAGTAATCATAAATAAATCACGAGCGTTCAAAATTTAAAACTGTGTGTTTTCAATTGGGTAATCTCTAAATGAAATTGAGAAAACTAGAATTTGCTTTTAAATGATAATTTTTACTACAAAAAAATTATTTTTCCGCCTTGTTCATCATTTTTTAAAAATATTTTAATATTATTTAATCCGTTCTCCATTTCAATAATTTTTTATGTGGTTTTCATGGATTTGCGAAAATATTACAAAAGTTTCATTATAAGATCTAAACCTGTATTTTGTTGTGAACACATTTTAATAAATATTTTGTTTATTTACTATGTTTTCATTAGCATTAAAAGTTCGGATGTTAGAAAGTATCCATTGGCACAAAATTTTAAATTTGGGTAATATTGTTTACATATTATATCAGTCAGAAATTTTATTATTCAGGAATTTTCAAGTGTTGGAAATTTTCTGTTGCAAATATTATCTTTTTCGGGAATTCGCCAATTTCGGAAGTTAAATTTTTCGGTATTTTTAAGTCCCATTAATTTTGGTCATTGGAAATGTTCTGATGTTTAAAATTTTGGTTCAAAAGTTTTAGAAATTGACAATATTTGAATTTTTCTAGTTTCATTAAGTTTTGATTTCAGAATATTTAAATTTTGTTACTAAATATTTCCGGTAGTCATATTTTTCGGTAGTTTGAAATTTTGTAAAGGACCCAGGACAATTTACATTAAAATCTGGTATCGGTCAAATTGGCTGAAATTGCAATATAATATAGCTCAAAACCTCCTGATAAAAAAATCATAGTAGTTTTCGAGATGACCACAAGCGAATCTAATGTCCCGCTTGAAACTTGAAGATGAGGTGCAGATTTTTCCATAAGCTGTGATCAGCACAATCACTGACAATACTAGAAACACTGTTAAGAACAGTCCAGCTAATAAGGGCAACAAAATGTTGCTGTTCTGGTAATAATAGGCGAAATCATGGCGCTGTCCTGGCTATGTAAATACTGTTCAAAATATTAAAGGTGGAAGATGGTTCAGCCAATGAATACAAGACTGTAGATCAGGACAATTATCGAAATAAAAGCCAGTCCAGCTACTAAAGTCAATGTAATGAGACTGTCCTGGCAAGTTGAAGATTTTTAAAAATAATCAATGCAAAAGACATTCTAGACTACCAAAGATATTTTGTAGTCCAGATAATTAAGACAAGACCATAGGTCAGTGCAACCAACAAAGGCAAGACATGTAATCAGTCCAGTCGGTTAAGTCAAGACTATAAATCAGTCCAACCAGCAAAATCAAGACATGTTATTAGTCATAATAAGCTCGCTCGTATTGTCATTTGTTTTCGAATTTCATGCAATTGTGACTGATTGAGTCTCCAATTCTTCAGAGTAACTTGAAAATTTCTTTAAACTGCCAAAGCAACGTTAATTTTTAGAAAAAATGATAAATCTATTTCATGAAAAAGGGCAACTTTAATTATTTTCTTGAGATTTTTTAGATTAATAGTAATATGAAGGTGATCCTGTGGGTCCCGCTCATTACTACACATATCGAGTACACACATGGTATAAATATAGATTAATTCTACGCTTAACTCTACACCTTTTTATAAATTAATTTTTTAGGGCTGTACGCATTAACTGTACACATTAAAGTCTCAACGCAAAAACCCTGCACATTTAACTCTACACACTAACCTTGAAAATTGGAAAGCTTTACCATTAAAGTCTACATAAATAAACTCTTCACGTTCCACTCTGCACATTAAACCCTACACGTTATATACTGGCAAGATACACATTTTTCTGATAAAAAGGCCTAAAAATTAAACTAGGCGCGATAATGTCTAAACATTAAACTCTACACGATAAAACTCTGCACATTGAACTCTACACTTTTAAATCTGCACTGAAGGCTAATATTAATGTGTGGCTAAAAATCTTTTGCAATTATAATTGTGTTGAAATACTTGTAGAATCGGAATTTTTGTAAGTGGCAAAAAAAGCCTCAGGGCACCAAGTACTTAAAACGTATCTGCATCAAGGATTCAGAAACATGTAATACAGTTGTAAAAGCCCAAGGTATACTTCAAAAAGTTCTGACGATATGAAACCCAAAATCCAGGTGATAAAAATACATCCTTTTCGGGGTAGTTTGATATTAGGGGTTTCATTTTCAATGAATGGCTATTCAACCGATGCAGCGCAACATAGATCAATCAACTTGGGGAACGCAAAGCTGATACAACGTTGTGCTAGACCTATCTTTTAAAACAATTCAACTTCTTGTCTTGCTTAGGAGATACTTGTTGATAAAAATAAGAATAACGGGTAGTCCTCTTTATAACGTTACAGGGGCGTTCCAGCAACGTTCCATGCTATTAGGATACAGATGTCAAAAACTGATAATTAAATATAAATTTGGAGTTGCCAATTAGATTCAATCAATGTAAAGACTCAAATAATGTACAGCGAGACCAATTTCAAATCCAAAAATAAAATATTTGGTCGGTTCCACAAAATAAAGTAATGCTAAAATTTGTTGTAGGAAATTTTGTAGACGGATAAAGTTTTATTCAGACAAGTTCGCGTTTTTTAAAACACATGTGTTGTCATGCAAAAGCAAAAGAAAGTTTAACTGATATTTGGTTGAAGCTAATCCTATAAAGTTAATTTTTGTTGCAGCCAATCTTTCATCGGAAGTCGATGTAAAGTTTATCATCTGTCTTTTCTATTTTATGAAGCCGATTTTTATTTTGGAAAATTGTAAGTGCGACAAAGAAATTTGATCCATCTCTCGAAAGCGAGGTTACAAAACTCTACCCACCCCACTGGTAATTGGTGCCCGCAGCGGCAACCGTTGACAAACAGGATCATATTCTCTTCTTGCGCTCGATAATTTTGGAAACATTGATCGATTTTAATAGTTCTCCTAAAATTTCATTTTCGGATATTAAAGCGAACATGTTCTAGAATATTTAAGTTCTAAAACTAATCTACTTCAACTGGCCCCGCAAAAGTTTTATTTAATTAGAGCCTGTAGCGCGCGACTGTTGATTCTCGTGCCGCGCGCTTGATGATATACTTGTCTCGCGCTCGAGAATGCATGCACCTCGCGCTACGTGCTCGATCTTTTTATCTACCCCACGTTTGTACGCAAGCCTTTTAAAATTAAAGGTCAAAGTATCGACAACTGTCATTTTGTGATTGTAAATTCTTTTTTGTTAAAGCTCCTTCGGCGTCTATAAACACATTCTCATGACGTATCTTATGCTTCGCACTAGATTTCGACGAAAATCCGAATTTTTCTACATTATGTTCAACACTAATATATCAAATGTATATTATATTTATTTCTGCCCCTCTGCTTGGTACTGCGCTTATTTAGATATTGCAAAATAATGTACAAATTTTAATTTTCATGATTATTTTATTATTTGTTTCTTATTTTGCATTAAATTTTATTCTTAGCCACTCTGAAAAATGTGTATCATTTCAATAAACTAATATTATTACCATTCATAATATGTATTAGTATTGGAACAAAACTATTTTTACTGTTTTTTTTTATCATTAAAAAATGCGCATTCTATCATAATACAAATTGTTATTAAACATTTTACTGCAACTTGTTTCGTTTCTCCGTAAATTTAGGGTATATTCAATGTAGATGTAATTTAGGCAAAAAATGTTGTGAAATGAATCATTATTGTATATTAGTTATTATAATATTATTTATATTTATGTTTATATTTATTATAAAATATTTTGGTTAAACTACTTTTGTCTGTTAATTCTGCTCATCTCTGTTACATCCCGAAAATTGTACAATTTTGATGCAAGCCTAAAATTAGGCGCAAACCTACCTTATCCCACGCAGGGGAACATAGTAGTACCACCAATTATACACGCGCGCATTAACAGTTCTCTCCGAGTTTGAGCCTAACTATGGTAACTGTACTACGGTCGGTAATATAGAAACCACAAGATACTTACAGTGTTGCTAAAGAGGGATAAGATCTCAGAGAATACCGATGCTTGATCATTCAAACTGTATTTGCAGATTCTACCATCATAGAATAAGCATAATTATAACTAGCATCAATACAAGTGTATTTATATTTCATATAGTTTAAAACTATAAAAAGTTAAATGCAATTAAGTGAAGTATGAATACACATGTTTTTATATATTAAGTTATAATCTTCTAACCTTATACTTCAGTTCATTATTTATGAGTAACCCACTTACCGGAAGAACCAATATATAGTCAGACACACGGTGACCAAAAGTGTCTGACTTAACATGGGGTCGTAGGACTATATAAACCCTGATACTTCCTTGTAGATTTGTCATTAGTCTCAAGCAGTTATACTGTTCACTGAATCTACGGACAACGAATCACTTTTACAAAGTCGCGTACTTTAAAGTTAAACTCCAAATAGTTACCGTGTTCGGGTCGAGTACTAAGTGACATAATTAGCTCTCTGGTCTCTCTCTTTCTAAATTTCAATACTACCCCCGCCTATTGTCGTTTTTCCAAGAATTTACTGTTTATATTTTTAATCTTATTTTTCCATGATTTAAAGAAAATCTACTCGTCCTATCTAAAAATGATTAATGACAAATCTATAGATATTTTTGGGGTGAACAACTTTAGTCTGTTCATATTAGTTTGTACCTTGTGTCGTTTTCCGAAAAATGTAATTTTTTAATCTTGAATGTTATTTTTTACGATGAAAATAAAATCTACGGATACTATCAACAATTATTCATGACAAATTTGAATGAGTTTTCGATATTTTTTGGAAGAGAAATTTTTGTCTATTTATTTTTTTATAGCTTGTGTCGTTTCTCCAAAACTTTCATTTTTTTATTTTTAATGTT
Source organism: Druon quercuslanigerum (assembly GCA_010014905.2). Lineage (NCBI taxonomy): Eukaryota > Metazoa > Arthropoda > Insecta > Hymenoptera > Cynipidae > Druon > Druon quercuslanigerum. The sequence goes on along the minus strand of JAAAKG020207932.1, from coordinate 15,744 downwards.
TTTTAGGTTTAAAAACAAAAACTATTTAAGTTTTCAACTTTTCGACAAAATTCAAAAAGTTGTGATAGTCTTGTCAGGCTTTCAAAAATCAACGTCTTTTTTCTCTTGACTTTTTTCATATCATGCGGTGTTTGGTTTAATATGTCCATTTTGGTTTGCTTTTTTTGGATTTTGAAATTGCTATAAGTCTCATAATTTTCTTTATATAAAAAAAAGATCATAAGGATAAATTCTTCGAGTGTCTGAGTACTATAAACAGCCGTACGTAGAACTTTTTAATCTTAAAAAAATTGTCTGAAATATTTATAAATGCGCTGACTGCCTTAAAAAAGTGTGCCAAATCTCAATCCAATCTCATCAATCTTTCGAAAGCAATCGTGTCTACAGAATGCGGACTACAGACTACGGACAGATATACAGAAACCTTCGTAAAAATCGTTTTTTCTGACTCAGTGGGTTTCGAAACGTGGAGATTTGATGAAACCCGACAAAATAGAATTTTACGTAAAACCAATACCTTCTCATTAGGATGAGAATGTAAAAAAACTGCATGTTAGGGGGACCTGCAGCTCAAAGGGACAGCCGAATCACCAGCATCTCAGTGTAAAAGTACATAAAAAAATTTCTAGAGGTACCTACCTACTCGGAGATCGAACCCCAGAAATTTAACAGGAAGTTTGGGTGCCTAACCGCCTAAAACACTGTCATCATTATATATACTATTACTATTGTATTTTCGAAAACTTTTTCTTGAATGAAATTGGTTTTTCATTATTAGCCACGGACTGAGTCAAGTGTCTGATGAGATATGGATGTTATCAATTTAATATACTATTTCAAATCTCTTGCAACCTCTCGATGCTTGTTTAAGATACCATAAATAAAAATAAAACGTCAGACTTACGATGTTTACAGTCCAATGTGTTAAAGACATTTTTTCTTTTTGTGGTGGATTTTTTTCGCGAACCTTTTCACAGCAGGATATCCCGGTATATCAACAATTATGGCCACATTGTATACTCTTGTGCATTTAGTTCAGCTATATTTTTCTAATACACTTTCGCCCGCAAAACTTTAAAATCGCATTGCAATTTTTGCATATGCATTTCTTTTCAAAATATTAATTTTGAAAAAACAATATCGAAGATAGCTTTACTCTGCTAAATATTTTTCAAGCTAGAAAAGGTAAATCTGGTTGCGAAAGGTATCAAGATAAACATCATCGAATATGCAACGAATATTAGTGCCATTTTTCCTGATCAATTTCGTAATTGAAGTACAGTGAACCGAAATATTCTTTAGAAATCGTTGTTGTCTATCTAATTAATTGATACAAATCTTTTAAAGAAAATTTCTAATTCAGCAGGCCAACATGCATTGGAAAAATATAGCGTTTGCAGTTTTTTACCTATTCTGTTTTTTGAAAAAAGGTTTTTACAGAAAACTTCCTTATAATTTCCTGAACAACTTCTCCACTAAAAGCTCATATTTGCTCAAACTTCGTTTGATAAACGAAGCGATCGAAGATTATAAGGAATTGTCTTCAGATTGGCCTAGAAAACAATTTTTTATTTTGTTATAAATAATAATATACACTTTTCGCTGATGTTATCGTTCTAAGGATACCATGAAGAGTATTGTATCCAAATTTCTTCAAAAAATTCCGGAAACTGTAGATGTGACGACGAGCGAGAGATCAAAAATTAATTACAAATCGGCTTCAGAAAAAACATCATTATTATGGTTATCTCGAAAACTATAATAGATTATACGTTATTGTCTGAGGAAAAAAGATGCGCCATCTAATTCCCTATAAGATTGCATTCTTTAAAAAGAAAAATTTTAATTTTCGATTTTTAGTTGCCAGGGGCCAACCTCCCTCCAACTTTACCGAGTTATGTCCCATTCTGGAGTCATTCCTAATTAATCTTCAGCTGCATAAAACAATATCAACGTGCTGCATTCACACTAAAAGAAAAAGGTGATTTTTTGCAGACAATTTGCATGTAAACTTATAATTAATAATGAAACTTATTAATATTTATAATAAAATGATAAAAATAATATTTTCTATAAGTTTTATTTTCTTTTCTAGAATTCTATAAGCAGTTTTAACGTGTAGACTTTAATGTGCACAGTTAAACGTATACTTTGTGGACTTACTATTTTATGTGTAGACTTGTCACGTGGTGAATTAAGTGTGTTGACTTGAATGTGTATACTTAAATGTGGAGACTTTCACGTGGTGAGATGAATGAGTAGACTTCATGTGGAGGCTCTCATGTTATGAATTAAATGTGTAGAGTTGACCACGTTAATTTAATGTCTATACGCAATCTGGTAGTATCTGTGTATCTGTGTAGTATCGATACCCAGCCGATCCTGTGAATTTCGTTCTCGCTGAATTAAGTAGAAAAATTGAGAAATTTTAAACTTCTGACATTTTATGATCAGAATTTTGTAAAGCCCGAAGTTAGTAAGTTTTCGAAAATCCCAATCACCAAAATTATAAATGACCGCCAAAAAATAGGTACATTTAAAATTGTTTCATCTGTTGAAATAATATTTTATTTTATATCATGCATACTGCAGATATTACAATTTAGGATAGATCTTTAAGATTTTGATCTACACAGGTATACCTGTCAAATAAATCATTGTTCTGATAAACGTGTTAAAAATAATTTTTTCATGAATTCGAAACTTCTGTATTTTCGAGAATTTTCTCATTTTGGAAATCTTCGGTTTTTTCTAATTCGGGTTATCAAATTTCGGTAATTATGCAGTAAAATGAAAACCAATAAATTAATGAAATTGAATAGTTTAATTAATATTATTATAATATTTTATGATTATAATATTATTCACATATTATATTATATGCATATACATATCATATTTTATTATATACACCTGCAACAACATAACCTAAAAATCGATGCATGCATAATATTAAGAATCACGCAATTAGGCTAAATTCAAGTATAAGCAGAGACTCAAGCAATCGCAATTCCTCGGTAGATTTGGCTTCAGATTCTGGAAAGAAGGATAACGTTATTTCAAATCATTCTTAACTGCCATTTCTCAGCTTGCATTAATTCGCCAGCACTTACGAAACGTTGCTACGTTTGTCAGATACCTTTAAAGCTCTAGTTAGTGATCGCAACGAAAATAAAAATGTTGAAAAATAGTGCGTATAAAAAGTTGTCTGCAAGGAGACTTATAGACTTATAGTAAGACGTAATCTCACCTTTCAGCTTTACGAAAATTAGAAAGACTTGCACAGTGAAACTAATATATCAAAAATGAAATTTTTTTAGATATATTACAGCTCTGCACACAATTTTAGGAAAGTCAAGTTTCCTAGTTATCCGCGAAATCTCACAATAAATCGGAAAAGAAGTCTTTGTATAATTTACATAATGATTGTCCGTTGTAGCTTTTAAAAAGTCCTATCAACATGCGCTTTTAGCTTGAACATCGAAGTTCAGTTGTTAATACTGTTAAAAGAAACATATAATTTACTCGTGCGAAAAATTCATCAATCTCCATCAAAAGGAATGACAAGAATCAGTCAAAAAGTTTTGCTTTGCACAAATGGCTTACATCGCAATCACAGAGTCAGTGAGTGTCGCGGTGGTCCTAGGCGAAAATGTGACAAGAGACACAACTCGCTTTTGCATATTGATCGCGAAAATACTAAAAATTCTGGAAAAAGTAGTCTGAAAAAGTAATCCAATATGCAATCTTATTTAGTTCAAGACGATTCAGACGAGTATATGATACTGTCCACCGCGGTCTTGGACATATTTGATAACGAGACATATACTTGACGGATTTTATTAGACAATGGCTCTCAGCCCAATTACATGACTCTAAAAATAGCTTCTCTTTTCAAGGTGCCAAAATATCCATTGTGGTAAAAAATCAGTAGTTGCATCAATTAACATAATAACATAAAATTTTCTTCTTGTTGAAGAGGTAACCGAAAAACTACCTGCAATATCATTATATCGAAATTTATTTCCGGTTCCCTCTAATATATATTTAGCAGATCCTGAATTTGTTAAACGTGGAGAAGTAGGGTCCCATCGTTCTCAGAGAGTAGTCAATTTGACTTCAGACGAACTCTCAAAAGGACCATTGTATTTTTTGTATGCATACTGGGCCCAACGCATGTAGAATTAAAAAATCTTTAGACGCAATCTGATTCATGCAGAAAATTTTTTTCCATAGAACTGATCTACTAAAACGTGTCACTAGAGTTATAGCTCTCCAAAGTATTAAAAAGGCTTTTTAATCTTAGGAATAAAACGTTTTCCTTTTGGCTGATAATTATGAATTTAAGGTCAGAATGTCAAAATTCAGCCATTGAGATGGCGAATTGATTCGAGAATCCACGTTTTATATAAAATTGTATGTGTTATTGCACGCTCTGCCCAAAAATACCATTACTCTTTTTGGAATTCGAGCAAGTCCCTCTTGTTAAACGTCTTTCTAAAGAAGAAAAAGATTGCAAAGATCATTTTGTACTTCACACGACATTCGTTTTATTCCTACCGAATGGCTTTACGACCTGTTCAGGTTCCAGTACATAAATTTTTAACAAATTATGTGCGGAAAGAAAAATATTCGGAGTTTATTTAGGAACATATGAGTCTAGGTCACATATTTCAAGCCCCAGAGAACGTTCTCACGAACCTTGGTTTCTTTTTGCCTCACAATGCTGTTCGAAAAGATAGTAGCTTAACAAAAAAGGTAAAAGCAGTTTTCGATGGCTCTGCCAAAAGTTCTAGTGGTATTTCGTTAATCGACTCACTGATGGTCGGCCCAACCATGATGGACGAACTTTTTACAGTTTTCATGCTTTTCCGATCACTTTCTTTCGCAACTAACAGCTGACATCGAGAAGATGTACTGTCAGGTTCAGGTCACTCCCGAAGTTGAAGTCAATATCGATCTATCTGCTAACGTGCGAAAAAGCCTCACTCCTTAGAATTATAAATCATTTGAATTTCCGTGCGATTACTATCTTGGTAGATTTTGGATTAGTTTCATTTTCTTGATAAAATATACGATTTAAATTAATCTGAGTGTTAACCTATTATTTTTTTCCTTCACATTCAGGATCAGCAAAGTTTTACAATGCACTACCAACAACTAGATATTATGTGTCCTAGATGTTCGGTGCGTGCATGACATGTATGATATGACACCATGTGTTCGAATTTATTCTAGGGAATTTAAGAAAAGCAAGCGTTAACGCATGCGAGATCGACTGATTCCCCACATTTAGATGGAAGATACCAAGCATTCTCTTGTTGAGGAGCTATTCACGAAAGTTTTTCTCTTGAGATCTCCTAATCCAGGCTTTTAGGAGTGAGGACTTAAGAATGCTAAGATTTGATGCATTTTGCTCACCCATAACATTGAAGTCAACGCCGAGTGTTTCAGAAGCCTCCTCCACTGCTTTGTACAGAAAAGCTCATTTGCCCACTTCTTTGTGCTTCTTGTATCCAAAATAATCCTCTTGTAAAAAATTTAAGATTCAGTATTCCACAAACACCTTAAATGCGTGAGATTTAGATTTACCGAACAAGTAACTTAAGTGCATGCTTTTGTTCATATGCAAAACCCTTCATGCCCTGATATGAAAACCGTGGAAACCATGCCGAAAGCTGAATACCACCTGGGTGAGATTACTAGAACGGAGAGTCTGGGATACCGGAGAACCTCTCAGAGTACGCAGTCTTATCTTTGCATGTGGGGCTCTATAAGGATGGGCGAACCCCTTTTCCTAGCTTCTCGTAGGAATAAGGATGAAAACACCAAACATAGTAGTAGTAAGTGCGGTTTAAAGCAATAGAAGGCGCAGGGCTCCCGACAATGGGTCAGCCAATAATGTCGACCACTCTAGAACTGGGGGAGCCAATGAAGATGGAGTCAATGCGATGGATCGGTGGAATCTTGGGGCTTTTAGTTGGACGGAGCGTCAAAATCACGACTTGCTAGAATGCTACGATGCGAGTGTACCCCTGAACGAGAGAATTACATAGCACGACTGCATGCTCTGTGGTGCGAGCAAGACCCAGTGCTGTCGCACTTTTCGCATCAAAGTTTGCGAAACCATGCCGAAGTAGTCCGAAAAAGAGGCTATGTAAGGGGAGCGTCTATTATACTAGAGCCAGAACAAGCCGGCAGCAGAGAAAGAGAGGTTACAAGACCAGCCGTAGGCAGGCATCCGATAAAGGACGAGCGATGCTTTATGACCCGGCGAAACATCAACACCCCAGTTTCTCCTAAGCCTAAAGATCCGGCTGAAATATATGAAGAGCTTCGTGGATAATTTTCCGAAGAATCCGACCTCTGACCTATCGATTGTTGTGTCTATAATGCAGCGAGAGCTTTGGCCAATGCGAATTGTAAAATAAACCCAACGGTTGATCATAAGACCAAAAGACGAATGCATCAACTCGCCATAAAGATAGGCTGGGCAAGACAGTACGCGTCCCGAATTCAGTGTGTGATTGACTATATAACATCTGGCAGGAAGTTTACCGCCCCGGTTCGAAAGTTCGCGCGCGAACTCCGGATCCGTTATCACACACTTAAAGAGTCAAAGCTCTTAACCATCAGGCAGCATATTGTTGAAAGAATACGACTACTATCTGACGCTAGGAGAAGTCTCGAGCAGAAAGAGAGGCGGGTATGAGAAAACCAACACTCTCCCTGACCCATCTCGACTCTTCCAAGACCCACCAGTTGCTGTCGACCACCCGCCCAAACCAGAAGAGATCGAAGTCTTTTGGAGAGAAGTCCACGAAGTACACACTAGACTTGACGAAGACTCAGAGAACAAAAATAGCTTGAAGGAGCTGTGTGATGCCAACATAACAACACCTGCAGAAGAATGCTCAACCATCACTACCGAGAAGGTGAAAAAGTATTGAGAGGCATGAAGAACCATTCCGCTCCAGAACCAGATGGTATTAAGAACTTCTGGTGGGAGAAGTTTTCTTTCAACCCATCATCATTTGACCCGTATTTTCACCTGATATTTGAAGTCGGAAGATCTAATTTCGGAGTAGTTGGTGGAAGGGCGCACAGTACTCCTGCCGAAAATGGTCAACTTAGCTGACCCAAAGAATTACAGGCCAATCACTTGTCTGAACACACTATATAAGATATTTACAGCTATCCTAAATCATAGGCTTGTTCGGGCAATCGAAGCTGTGTGGCAAGAAATGTATGAATGTATGCGGCTCAAAGAAAGGCGCAGCATGATATTGGGAGAACCTGCTGATTTTTGTTTCTTATTGCACTATAAAATGGTATTGTCGAGAAAAAAATTAATTTTAAAGGGTTTTATGTACATTTTTTTTTTAAATTTAATTTTTTCAGATAAATTTACTTTTGAATATTTTTGTGAAGAACCCGTCGCTGTCTCGCCCATATCAAACTTTTTCTACATTTTACAATGGATTCCGAAGGCAGACAAAAAAGTTTAACATAAAAGAATGAATCATTTCTTCATAAATTATGTATTAAGATTTTAAAATTCAAATACTCATAACTTTGATTTTTTATTCAGGACTGCATACGAGAGATCGTGAGGAGAGGTTCCTTTTAAAGAAAATGGTTTTTCGGTAAACATAATACACCAAACTTTCGCTTTAGTCACCCCGTTCTCGGCCTTCCTAGAACTGCTGGTTCACGTAGTTTCTCAGTGGAATATATATATATATATATATATATATATATATATATATATATATGCATATTCCAATTGGAAAAGAGTCAGGCGATCCTCACTTTTTACGTTTCGATGCCCCCAAATTCAGTCCAAGGTTATTTGAAGACAACCCCCGACACTGGACAGAAAGCGAGAGTGTGGTGTAGGAAGATAAATGGAAAACTCGGTATCTAAATTCGCGTTTACGTAAGTTGTTGTGCAGAAAGGTCGGTATAGTAGGAATCGTAGGACAGGAATGAGTATCACATGAAGTTATAAGTGGAATTACTTTTATTAAGCAATTGAAGCAAATAAGTTGTTTAAACAATTAAATATTGTGTTCAATCAAATAAAGAAAATTAGAAATGTACAAAATTTAGTTGTTTTTTTAGAATGATTAGTAAGCACAGATTCTCTTTTTGAAACACACAATGTCATTGCCTACAGTGTCATTGCGATCGGGTGAGTCTTTCTATCAGATTCTGATAATTTACTCTTATCAGCTAGATCCTACTAAGGAATGATTTTATTTCTATTAGTCTTAATTCAGGACTTAAATTTGAAATAACGCGAAGGGGATTTTCTGCCTCTGTATTATTTTGTCTTCTTAAGCTTTTCCGCATAGTTTTCCTTGACATCAGTATCGATATCTGTCGTTAATAGGTCCTCCTAAAGTTTTTCATTACCCTTTTCAAATAAAGTTGCAGTATAAAATGGCAAATTATATTTTCAGTCTTATTTGTCCTTTTAAATGTTTGTTGTTGAGAAAACATCCTAACCTCAATTTATATTTTCGACATTGCGATTGGTCGCTATTCGAGAATAGCACGCTAAATAGAACTCTCGTATACCAAAGGTAGATGATTAGATCGATTGGTAAAGTTGTTCCTAAACATACATGAAGAATTTCGGTGCCAGTAATAAGTTAAATAGTTATTAGGCATCTTGTCAAAGGTCTCTCAGGACCCGTACGAATAACAAAGTCAATTTTCTTCTAGGGATTTTGCCATGACTGGGAGAGGAAAACCTTGTCAATGTTATATGTATTACGTTACAGCACTTTCACGGTATTCAAAACTCAGAAAACGATTATATATAGGATAGGGCTAATACATGAAAAAATAAATATATGGGTGGTCTAAAAAAAATTTGTTGGTTGATTGCACTAAAAAATTTAGTTGTTGGAATCAAATTTTTTGTTCAATAGAATAAATTTACATGTACATCGATGAAAACGGTTTTTTTAGGTTCAAGAAAATCTTTTTTCGAGTAAAGAATTTTGCTTTAGCAACACTTAACATTAATTAATATTTATGCACTGTTTTTCTTCTGAACTGCCTCTTCAATTGAGGTTCCCGAACTTAAGCAGTCAGGGCCGTAGGGCTTTATAGCTATTTTACTGTTTTGTCATGTATGAGTGACCATGGCATACCTCTCGTCTAATTCTTGGAATTCATAAATCGAATTCGCTAAAATTAAAATCCGAGTGTATTTGCATGCAGTTATTGTTCACTAATATTTATCATTCATTGGTAGGTTGATTAAGAAACATTTTTATTTCCTGCTGATATTTATTGAATCTTATGCAATATTAATGTAGTAAAACCAATCACGACATAGACGAATATAACTTTTTTCTCCTATAATATAAACTAATCGTACAATTTATCTAGAGAGAAAGTGCTTAGCCCGTCCTGTTCGTGCAACATACTTTGAATTCTTGAATTAATCCAAACAATTTCAAACTCACGGCCATTTAGCGGCTGGACTGGTCTGTTGTTTGCTTTATCTGAATTTGCCAATTCTATTTCCCTGAATGCCTCCATCTACAAATTGAGAAAAAAATTTGTCAGAGTAGGAGTCAAGCGCCTACAAAACAAACGGGTTCATATTCTATTATCCAATCTTATCCTATCATAACCAGACCTATAACTATAACTGTTATAGACATCGAAATAATTGATAAATTTTACAAAATAAAAAATAGAAAATTATTGTGGATCAAAAATTTAAACAAATTATTTGAAAATAATTCGCAGTAACCCCCAGGAATAAATTTTATCTTTAAATTGGGTAAAAATGTTGCAGCACGTTTATCTGACGAAACATATACAATTTATCTGACGAAAATATTTATTTGACTTATGTACTATGTCAAGCGTCTACTCTTAGGTTTACCGGAAAAAATTCCTCCATAAATTTGAAAATCCTCGCGGTATTCATTTTTTAAATCGCCTCACTCACAGAATACATAGGCTGCACTTTGGTTAGTTTATTTTTTATAGTGAACGCGCCGCCAAGTTCAGTGCTTTACTTTTATTGAACAAACCTTAAGTTTTTTCGACCCTGATATAGACTTTAAAAATTAAAAAAAAACACTATAAAGTAAAAACTAACCATATTAGATAAGTGTAGGTGAATGATTATTTGGTTAAAATCATTTAAATAAAGTGGGACAATTTAAAAAATGAATACCGCGAGGATTTTAAAATGAATGGAGGAAATTTTGACGGTGAACCTATAGCCGCAGACGTTTGACATATCACATATGTCAAATAAATATTTTCGTCCGCTAAACTTTATCTTTCGTCAGATAAACATGCTGCAGCGTTTTCATCCAATTTCAAGATAAAATTTATTGTTGGGGTTTACTGTGTTGTTTGGAATTTACCTAGAATAGATGCAAGCAATTTTTTCTCACAAGTTTTGGATGGAAATGTTTCTGACCTATTTATAATAGACAAGGATTCAAATGCTTTCACCTTTCCAGTTAAAGTATATATTATATTATATTTGATTTCATTTTTAAACAACTAACTCTAGTTCCAAAATAACACACTTGTTTGGACATGTCCTATGTAATATTTCTGCGGGCTGAGCTTTCGTTTATTCGTATAACATAAAAATTTAAAATTTTGTCCAGAAAAAAATTAAATAGAATAATATAAACCTATATCAGTTGAGTAATATATCAGTTAGGATAAAAACCTGTGCCGTAGTCACGTCAGTAGAAACCGAAGATATTAACCATGTTACACCTTCCACATAAGGTGGTATTGTTAAAGATCCCTGGTATGTTATGTATCTATACGGGTACGACTTCTTCAGTTCGAACATTGATATTGAAAACGGTGCAAGATTTGCTTTCTGTCCTATCTTCTTAACCTTAGATATTCCGTTTATTATCGGCTCAAGTACAGAGGTATTTGGATTTTCCGCCTAAAATTAGAATGTTATTAAAAATATTAAATAAGTAACACAGGCGAAAAAAAACTTGGTAGACTCAAAAGAAAGGAGTTTTGTTTAAATGTCATGATGAATTTCTAGTACCCTAAGAAGTTTTCTAGGAAAAAATTATGCAAGGAAAGAATTATGTCAAATAGAACCACCAAATGGTGAGTAACATCTATTGTAAATTTTGTACCTTATTATTTGGAAAATCAAAGAGAATAGCAATCACAGAAATGCCATTAGGTTTTCCCTTCGCTTCTTCAAGTGTCCCGTAATTTTCTTTACGGTGTACGAGGTGCAGCTCCAAGGGAAAGCTTTCAAAGAAAGTAGAAAAATAATTATTTCTGAATAAGAGAAAATGAGTATTTCCGTGTTCTCTGTACGACATATATGAGATATTATAAATTTATAATGCATGGTGTCTATACGCTATGGTTGCTTCTATATTCCCGGTTATTTCCTAGTCATCTCACTGTTAATTGTTAATTTTTCTCTTTGATATAGGGAAGAGAATACTTTAAGAAATCATCATTCTGAATTTGTACATACATCTTTGTTTAAATTCTATTCTGCTAAATGAGAATAAAAATTACTTTCCAAAATTTTTGCTTCTTGTCAAAAGTTCTCTTTTTTTAATGTAAAAAATAAATTCTTTTAGAGAAATTCGCTGCTTTACAGTTCAAATTATAATTCTTTAAAGAAATTTACTACTCTGAAGTCAAAATTATACTTCCTTACGAAAGCTCCTCGTTCAAATTCAAAATTACTTTTATTTACAAAAATTCCCAGTTCCAAGACGAAATTATATTTATTGACAATATTTCATGTAAAGAATTATTTGTTTTGATACAAAATTATGATTTCTACAAAATGAAATAAATTAAAAAAAAGTTTAAGAAAGATTCTTCAGTCTTGAAGAAAAGTAATCTAATGGTTAAATTTTCCAGCCAAAAAGACAAAGTTTCTATCAGAAAATAAATTTTAAACAAAAAACTAAATTTTTAACCAAGCAGTTTAACTTTCATCCTGCAAAAATAAATTATCAACGAAGACCATCAATTTTGTACCATATAAGACAAATTTTCAACAAAATATTTACATTTTAAGTATAGGAGATGAATTTCCAACTGAAAATATGAATCTTCAACCAAAAGAATGAATTTTTCAAAAGAACGAGTCAACTTTCAACCTAGTAGTTAAATGTTCAACTGAAAAACATACATTTTGAACTTAAAAGCAAATAATTTAATTTGCGGTTAAAAATATTATTTCTGAAAAAAAAAACTTATTCTCAAGCAGAAAATACTAGATCTCGACGAATAATGTGTTAGTTGAAAAATGAATTTTCTATCAAGGAGATTAAATTTCAACAAAAAGACGAATTTTTAACATAATACATTAATAGTCAATTAAAGTTGGTCAATTTTCAATCAAAATGGAATAGTTCAACTTTCAAAAAACCAATTTTTGTAATGAAAATAAAAAACGAAGTTTTAACGAAATCTGAAAAGTTCTGACTTAGGTTTACTTTTGTAATTCCCTTTTTATAATTTAAAATTCAAATTATTGTCAAAAATTTCCCGTATCATGTTAAAAATGACCTATTTCGAAACAATAATATAATTCTTCACGAAATTTTCTGTTTTCAAGTTAAAATTATAGTTATTTACGGAAATTTCTTTTATATTTAATTAATTAATTCGCCGTCAAAGTTCATTATATATTTATTCTCAGAAATACAATATACAAACTTGCAATTGAACTCATTTACAAATTCCATGTTCTCAATCAGGATTATATTTGTTAAAAAATTTTTTTTATTATAATTCAGTCATATAGTAACTCTCTTTTTACGAAATTTAAAAAAGGAAGTTTCAAATCATGACGAATTCTAAATTTGAACAGGGATTAGTTTTAAATTCCTTGCTTCTAAATTTACACAAATTATTTTTCATTAGGGATTTTTCAATGTTAACAATTACCTAATCTAAGACAAAATTATAACTCTTTACTGAAATTCCTGTTCTAAAGCGAACCTAAAGTGAAAATTACAATTGTTAACGAAATTATCTCCTTAAAAGTTTAAATTATAATCCTTTGCTGAAATCCCCTGGCCCAACTCAAAATAGAATTTTTTTTTTTAATTCTTTTTTTCAAGTCAGAATTGTAATTCTTATGAAAAATTCCCTATTCCAATCCTGGATACTAAATCCAATTACCGATTATTTCTCGTTTTTATACCAGTGAACAAAATTCCCGGTTTTCCGTGATGAAATAGACTTTTTATGAAACATGCATGATTTAAGCCCTAATCGACGCTTGGGTAATTTATGGTAAGTTAGCAGATTTACCTGTAAAAGTGCCATAAGTGACCAAAAGTTTTCATAAATTTCCGGAAATGTATAGATATTTTTAAATTGAATTTTGGGTAATTTATGGTAAGTTACGATAAATTAACTTTAAAATTACCGCAAATCATGCATCATTTACTCGAAGTTAAATATGCGTTAAATAATGACTGTATTTCGAAAAATATCTGAAGTTATCCATTTTTCATAAAAAATAATGTATGTGCCAAGGGGGAGAGGGACTTTTTCGACGAGTGTATGTTTTGAGTACAAGTTATAGACCAGCGCGTAGTTCGCCTACAATCACAAATGCAATTCTGGTGATTATTTCATGAAAAATATCAAGAAGGTTCGAAATAATTATAGATCTTACTATTTTCCATCAATAGCATGCTCACTCCCTTTTACATTCGTAAGACTCCAGTGGAAGTGGAAGCTGTCCAAGAGATACACACCATTGAGAGGTCCGCCGCTGATACTTGGTCTTTCAGATGCATAGACAGGCGAAAATTTCACTGGTGTGCAGAAAAAGCATCATATGTAATTTCATTTTTTTTTTAATTCTTTACTTTTTTCATATGAAATGAAATTTCCAAAAAAATTGATCGAAGATCGAGCAAAACAATCTTTTTGGGTGAACTATGCAAGATTAGATCAATTTATAGAGTAGGTCATTTGAATTTATAAGCATTTGCTAAAACAAAATTTCTTTCAGTTTCTGATCATATTTTAAACAATATTTAGCAAAAACTGTACAAGATTTTATCATGAAATACAATTTCTTTATTTATATAAATGTACTTTTGTATAGTTTCCCCTAAATTTTTTAAATTAAGAAATTTATACCAGTATGTCCATCATTCTTCACTTCAATTCCTGTTGGTTTTATTTCGCTACCAGATATTATCAAATTCTCTGTGAGCTCTTTTTTTATTTGACCCGTTGCAATATTTACAGGGGATTGTCTCCTTCCTGCATATTCTTTATCAGTTGCACTCCATTCGTTGACGCCTTGGTATTCGAGTGCTTTGAATAAATAAATCTTATTTGAAAGAAGAAAGAAAAACTGGAGTTCATATGTTCAATTAACAATTACGCCTGACTAAGATTGTAAATATAATTAAGGAAATTTCAAAAGATTGGAAATAAATTAGAAGTTTAGAAAAGTTTTCTTTACATATTTTACTGAGAAATGGACTATTATAATGTAATATATAAGTTTTTTAATATGAAAAATACAGATCAACTTACAGAAAATTCCAATCAGCTGAGTGATAAAAACCACCGCACTCAAAATTCGAACTACACATCCTTTCATCATATTGGAATGTTTCTAAACTGTATTGAAAATTTGTATATGGCTGTTATTTGAATAATATACTATTGTTAAGTGGAAATTACGTTATGCTTTTCGTCTTAATTATGTAGCAAATTGTTATCTTAACCCAACAGAAAGGGGGCAGAATTTAAAAACACTAGACAATTGTACACGCCAGATATTTAATTTTTTAATACCAAGTGAAATTAAATCGAAAGCGGCTAAGTCAACTTTAGTATTTGAAAAATTCAAATTTCCATAGATTTTTGAAAAGTGAATTTCCTTCCCGGAGAAAAAACTAGGATTCGATGTTAGATCTGGTTCGGTAAAAAAACAGTTCACACAATAAAACGATCGCACTTCAGTTTGATCCGCCCGTCTGATCAATTTTTTTCGATCTGTGGATTTAAATAGGCTCGAAATGAAAGTCATATGTGAACAGCTGAGTCTAATAAAACAAAATTTTAAACTGTTAAGTTTAGAAACCCACGCAACCATGGCATGGAATTGCTACGTCGTGCACACTTCAATTGTTAGATTTTTTAACTTTGAAGTGTAAAGTTTACGTTTGAAAATTCAAGAAACTCAAATTCTGAAAATCAAGAAGGGTTAAAATTTCAAAAATGTTACATTCTATACACTCAAAATCTTTCATGTTCCTTTCCGAATCTATGATAACTTGTTTGAAAAATTTACATATCCTGAAAATCAACTCGTTTATAGAATTTTCAAGTCCAATCTAGAAAATTTGAAACAGTTGGAATAATTTAAAACGTCAAATTTATTTGAGTTCATTAAGAAAATGTATTCAAAGACTCAGTATTATGACCCCGATAGCAAGTGCTACAGGTTTTCTTGATCGTATTAGTTTCGATGAATAGTAGTTTCTAACACATGTCGTAGATTGAGGTTAACAAGTAAAAGCAGTAGTTTCCGATACAAAGGAGAATATTCCGGTATTCAAGTTTAACTCGATTCAATATATGCATATTGAAAAAATCTCTTTCGGTGAGTACACCCAAAAGGACCACTCCATAAATTCTTTAAATTCCTTCAATTTTACGAATTCCTTAAAATCTCTGAAATACTTGATATATATATATATATATATATAT
>JAAAKG020207921.1:0-22854 GCA_010014905.2 Druon quercuslanigerum | reverse complement strand
ATAAAAAATAAATAAAATAAAAAATAATTAAATAAAGTTTATGGATTTAAACGTTATTTTATTAGATTTAAAGACAACCTTAGTGAGAAATATATAAAAGTTTTCAAATGTGCAGAATTCAATTTAATAAATAATTAATTTTTAAGCTAAAGAACGTAGATTTTTAACAAAAAATAGAATAGTTAAACTTTGATTAAAAAAAAAATAATTTTAGATCATAAAAAAAGCGAATTTTTGAAAAAACTATTTTTTTAGTATACATACAAATTATATTTAAAAATTATTTATTGAAATTTCAAAACAAATTGACGCATTTTCTATACAAAACAGTTGAATAAAATAAATAATAATAAAATTATCAAAAATATAAAATTTTGTTAAAAAAGTTAATATTAGAGACTTATAATCAAAGGGATAAATTTTTAACTAAAATTTTTAATCATCCACCAAAAAATGCATTTTTAAAAGAGAAGTTTAAATTTAAAACCTAGTTGCCTAAAAAAAGGAATTCTTAAGAAAATTCAATAATTTTTAACGAAAAATTTGAATTTTTAACGAAAAAAGTTGACTTTTTAAGAAGAAAAGTTTTATTTTTTTTATTTTAAAAAAGAAGTTCAACTTCAAAACCTATTTGATAAATTTTTAACCATAAAGATAATTTTTGTACTGAAAAAAAAAATTTAAAAGGAAGTTCAAGAATTCTTAAACAAAAACCTGAATTGCAACTAAAAAAAATAACTTTTTAAACAAAAAGATTAATTCACTTACAAAAAGACGCATTGTTAATAAAATCAAAGTATTGTCATAAAAAAGTTCAATTTTTAAAGCAAAAACATTTATTTTACACCGAAAAATACGAATTTTTAACAAACAGAAATAATAAATTACCAAAAAAGAAAAACTTTAAATAAAATTCAATAATTAAGTTGCATTTTAACAAAATGAAAGAACTGTGAAACAAAAAGTTTAATTTTTACTAAAAAAAAGAGTTTTTGAAACAAACAGAATAATTCGCCACCAAAAAGACAAATTTTTAATGAAATTCTAAATTTCTCAATTTACAACTTGATTTTTAAACTGAAAAAAGATTAATTTTTAACAAAATTCAGAATTCTGAACCAAAAAATTAATTTTCCAATCAAAAAAAAGTTTTCAAACAAAATAAATTTACTAATAAAAAGATGAATTCTTAATATGATTCTAGAATTCTCTTCCAGAAAGTTAAAGTTATAACTAAAAACATAAATTTACAAACAAAAATATTTATTTACAAAAAAAAAAAAGAATTTTTCATAAAATTAACGGATTTGCAACCAAAAACGTTGAATTTCCAATTAAAAAAAAGTTTTAAACAAAAATAATAATTTACTAATAAAAAGACGAATTTTCAATACGATTCTAGAATTCTCTTCCTGAAAGTTTAATTTTTATTAAAAAAGGAGTTTTTGAAACAAGCAGATTTATTCACCATTAAAAAGACAAATTTTTGAATAAAATTTAAAAGTTTTCAATCAGCAAGTTGAATTTTTAACTGAAAACATACATTTTCAAAACAAGGATCAATTGACTAATAAAAAAGATGAATTTTTAACAAAATTCAAGAATTCTGAACCAAAAAAGTTAAATTTCAAAAACAAAACAAAAATTTTATGGGGAAAGATTAATTCACAACCAAAAAAGAAGAATTTTTCATAAAATTAATGAATTTGCAACCAAAAACGTTAAATTTTCAATCAATAAAAAGTTTTAAACAAAATAAATAATTTACTAATAAAAAGACGAATTTTTAATACGATTCTAGAATTCTATTCCTCAAAGTTTAATTTTGAACTGAAAACATAAATTTACAAAGAAAAAGATTTATTTACAACAAAAAAAAAAGAATTTTTCATAAAATTAACGGATTTGCAACCAAAAACGTTGAATTTTCAATTGAAAAAAAAGTTTTAAACAAAAATAATAATTTTAATTTTAATTTTAATAATTTTAATTTTAATTTTAATTTTAATTTTAATAACTAAAAACATGTAAATTTCCAAACAAAAAAATTTATTTTACACCGAAAAATAAGAATTTTTAACAAACAGAAAAAATAAATTACTGAAAAAAAGAATTTTTTTAAAAATTCAAGAATTCTAATCCAAAAAGTGGAAATTTTCACAAAATGAAAGAATTGTGAAACAAAAAGTTTAATTTTTTCTAAAAAAAGAGTTTTTGAAACACACAGAATAATTCACCACTAAAAAGACAAAATTTTAAATAAAATTTAAAAGTTCTCAACCAACAACTTTTTAAACTCTTGTAAAACAAAAACTTTAGTTTTTACTTTGAAAAAATAGTTTTTGATACGAATAGATTAATTCAACATCAAAAAGACAAATTTTTAATAAAATTCAAAATTTCTCAATCTACAAGTTGAATTTTCAAATTGAAAAAATAAATTTAAAAAAAAAGGATTGATTTACTAAGAAAAAAGATGAATTTTTAACAAAATTCAAGAATCCTGAACCAAAAATTTAAATTTCAAAGACAAAAAAAAATTTGTACAGAGAAAGATTAATTTACAACCAAAAAAGAAGAATTTTTCATAAAATTAACGAATTTTCAACCAAGAACGTTAAATTTGCAATCAAAAAAAAGTTTTAGACAAAATAATTAATTTCCAAACAAAAGGATTTCACACCGAAAAATACGAATATTTAACAAACAGAAAGAATAAATTAACAAAAAAAAAAAGAATTTTCAATAAAATTCAAGAATTCTAATCCAAAAAGTTAAATTTTATAACAAAATGAAAGAATTGTAAATCAAAAATTTTAATTTTTACTTGAAAAAAAGAGTTTTTGAAACGAACAGATTAATTCAACATCAAAAAGACAAATTTTTAATAAAATTCAAAAGTTCTCAATCTACAAGTTGAATTTTCAACTGACAACATAAATTTAAAAAAAGGATCAAATTACTAACAAAAAAGATGAATTTTCATCAAAATTTCAGAATTCTACACAAAAAATAAATTTTTATAGAGAAAGAATAATTTAAAACCAAAAAAGAAGAATTTTTAATAAAATGTTCGAATTTTCATCCAAAAACGTTAAATTTTCAATAAAAAAAATTTGATCAAAAATAATAATTTACTAATAAAAAGACGAATTTTTAACAGGATTCTCGAATTATCTTCCAAAAAGTTGAATTTTACACTAAAAACATGTACATTTCTAAACAAAAAGATTTATTTTACACCGAAAAATACGAATTTTTAACAAACAGAAAAAACAAATTACTGAAAAAAAGAATTTTTTAAAAAATTCAAGAATTCTAATTCAAAAAGTGGAAATTTCAACAATAACAAAATAACTTTTTAAACAAAAAGATTAATTCACTTACAAAAAGACGAATTTTCAATAAATTAACCTACTAACAAAATTCAAGAATTCCTAACCAAAAACGTTGACTTTTCAATTAAAAAGAATTTTTTTTAAAAATTAATAATTTGCTAATAAAAACACGAATTTTTAATACGATGTTAGAATTCTCTTCCAGAAAGTTGAATTTTCAACTAAAAAGAGAAATTTACAAACAAAATATTTATTTTACACCGAATAAATACAATAATAAATTACAAAAAAAAGAAATTTTAACACAATTCCAGAATTCTGAACCAAAAAAGATAAGTTGAAAAAACTAAAGAAAAAAGTTGTTACAGAGAAAGAATAATTTACAACCAAAAAAGAAGAATTTTTAATAAAATTATAGAATTCGCAACCAAAAAGTTAAATTTTTAACAAAATGAACGAATTCTTTAAAAAAAAAAGAGTTTTAAGTAAAAATTGGTTAATTTATCACCAAAAAGACAAATTTGAATTTGATGTTTCAAGTTGAATTTTCAGCTAAGAACATAAATTTTCAAAACAAGAACCAATTTACTAACAAAAAAGATGAATTTTTAACAATATTTAAGAATACGGATTCAAAAAAGTTAAATCATTAACTCAAAAAATAAATTTTTAAACAGGAAGATTAATTTACCACCAAAAAAGAAGGATTTTCAATATAATTCAAGAATTTAGAACCAAAAAGTGGAATTTTTCAACTAAAAACATACATTTTTAAACAGAAAGATTAACTTACAAAAAAGACAAATTTTTAATGGAATACATTAATTCTCATACAAAAAGTTTAATTTTCAACTAAAAAAGATGAATTTTTAAACAAAAAGATTGATTTACTACTAAAAATGACGATTTTTTAACAAAAGTACAGAATTCCGAACGAAAAAATGTAATTTTCAACTAAAAAAAAATAATTTATTTACTACAATAGAAGACGACTTTTTATTCAAATTCAAACTTTCTTAACCAAAAAAGACTAATTTTTAATAAAATTCAAGAATTGAAAAAGATGAATTTTTAAATAAACAGATGAATGTATGAATTATTCTCAAAAAACATTTTTTGGCACATTAAATATTCAATAAATTAATACGTACTAATGAAAAATAAAGAAATAAATTATTTTATTGACTAACTAGGAAAACACAAATTAAAAAATTTATATATTTTTTTACTGTTTTTTTTAATTTTTTGATGACAGTTTAAATCCATATATTTTACTTATTATCTCTCGTTTTAATTACAATTTTGTTCATAATCTAACTCTGATTTATTACTTATTTGAAAAGTGAAAAAGTTTACGATCTTTAAAAATAATTATACCGAATTAAACATTTTTTTTAATTTGTCGAGAATAACTTTAATTAGTTGTTTTAATAATATCGATTTAAAATTCATGTTACTAATAATTTGCGTTAACAAAAAGTTTGATTGCATTTTTTCAATAACATTTTAGTCTATAGATTTTGCTGAAATTAAAAATTTTTCTCATAGTCCAACACATTTTGTCAATTATTTTCAAACTAAACAAAAAGGATTAAAATCTTTCAAAAAAAATTTAATGAATTTAAACTTATTTTAAATTTGTTGATAACAATTTTGATACATTATTTTATAATTATTATTTATAATTCATGTTACCAATAATTAATGTTTAAAAAACAGTTTAATTGCATTTTTTACTCATTATTTCTTGTTTAAATTTTTATTTTTTTATTGTGCAACACTTAATTGTTAATTATCGGCTCAGTGAATAAAAAAGATTGCAATCTTTAAAAACAATTGAAACGACTTAGACATTTTAAAAAATTTTTGATAACAACTTTAATTATTTATTTTATCAATATTATTAAAAATTTATGTGACCAAAAAACAAAACTTTTTTGTCAGTCATTTTCAGTGAAGAAAAGATATTTTGATCTTTAAAAATAATTGAGTTCACTTTAAACTGTTGTAAATTTTTTTTATAACGGCAATAAAGTTCTTAAAGAAATTCGTGCAGTCGGAATTGTATAAAAAAAAACAACCCACTTATACCCCCTTATTCCGGGTCATCACAAAAAAATGTTGATAAATTTGCAGTCTCAAAGTCTCAAAACTTATTGATAAAGCAAAAAAAAGCAAAATTCCGTTTTTATAATTAAAAAACCACAACATTTACTTTTTTTACGTGCATTGGGTACTTTTTTGTGCTCCATGGGTAACAAATTTAAGCTAAATTCAAAAGATTACAGAACAATTCAATTTAAATTCAAAATAATTTAAATAAATTGTGAAAAATTTTTACACAATTCTGAAATTTTTTTAAGCTCTTGAATCTGCCAAGGAATTAAAAAAAGTAAGCCAAAATATTTTAAATTCTTGAATCATTGTATCAATTGAGCGCGGTGAACGTTCTCATCTTACCCTCTCCACTCGACTTCCCCTCACGTCGCTGCCTGAGCGAGAGCGCTCTGTCGAGCCTTGTCAACGGAGAGCCCGTTTGTCTCAGTGAGGAATTAAAAATCAAAGATAAAAATATTCTAATTTTGCAATCTTCAATTTAAAAATATTATATTCGGAATCTACTTTTTTTGCGATTTCAAGGATATCTATCTTCCAATCAAAAGATTAAAATTAGAATAAATTATCGCAGATTTTTAAGTTATGACCCTGGCTAGCTAGTATTATGGAATGTTCCGTAGTGAAATTTGTAGAAAATTCCTGTGTTATTAATTAAACTGTGCAGTTTTGTAGCAACTTTGTCTCTAGAAAATTTAAATTTTGAATTTTAAAAGAATGAAAAGAAAAAAAAAGAAAACAATCACTTAGAGGAACAGATAAGTTATAACATAATTCAGGAGTTGAATTGTCAACAGACAAATTTTCGACAAAATAAACTATTGCATTTTGAACTATACTTCTATTTTATGTCTCATTGACTCAAACGGGCCCTCCGTTGGCAAGGCTCGACAGAGCGTTCTCGCTCAGTCATCGAGGTGAGAGGAAGTCGAGGGGGGAGGGGAAGAGAGCAGGTGACCGCGATCAAATGAATACTGCCCTAAAACTAGGGTGACGGATGCAACATCTCGTTCGGCGCTCGAACCCGCGCAGAAGTATTCTCAATTTGGGATAAGCTGTCGGAAAAAGTGACTAAAACGTAAAAAAAATATAGCTTTGTATTCAGCTTGTCGCAACCGACATTTGTTAATAAAAATGCTTTAAACTTATAAGGTATATTCTCAATATATAGGAAATGGCTGTAAGCAACGAACTTTGTTTAAAAAGTAATATGTTTCTTTTTTTTAATATTAAGTTAATTCCGAACGAAAACTATGTCATCGAGAAAAAGGCTAGTTACAATAACTTATCACGAGCAAGTTGTTCACTAGACGTTGAGAAAGTTTTCTTGAAAATCTGAAGAAAATTGGTTAAAAATTGTGTAAATGGCAGCGAGTTAAAGACAACGCACGCTGCCGCTGAAGCCTGTTGTGGCTGTTTGCCGCTGCTGCTTTGTGACGCAAGGTGGTCGCACAAGAAAATTCGTTGCAGAACGCTGGAGGCGTCTCATGTACGTGCTGTCCATGCACGAACCCATAAAGCCAACCAATCACGTGCGACCTAGCGTGCTGCTGCATTTCGTGGGGGTACCTGCTCAAGGGCGTTACGAGCTGTTGTAGATAGCGACGTACTTGTGTGCGTCACAGCTCAGGCGGAATCAGCACGACAGGTTCTATGCGATTGGTTACCTCGATTGATTCGTGCACGGACGGCACGTCTGTGAGACGTTTCCAGCGTACTGCAACGGATTTTCTTATGCTTTGGCTTCAACTAGGTGTCATTTCCAAAATGTTTGACCAATTTTCTTCAAATTTTTAGGAGAATTTTCTCAAAGTCTAGTGAATCAGTTTCTCGCGATAAATTATTTCAACTAACATTTTTTTTTTGATGACCGACTCACTGCTCATAGTTGGCGAGAAGTGGGTTTCGTACGTAATTACATCGTGATTCAACAAAGAAAACATATTACTTTTTACACAAAGCGCGTTGATTACAGTCATAAATTATATATTGAGAATACACCACACAAATTTCAAGCATTCTTATCAACAAACGGCCGAAAAATCGTGCGTTGTGTTTTATAAAAAGTAAGTTTTTGATCGGAAAATGTTCTAAATTTATATAGTTTAACTTGAGTAATAATTGTCGGATGAGAAAGTTTAATTACAAAATTTTTCGGCCGCATCAAGCTGAATGCAAAGGTATATTTTGTTTTACGTTAGGTACCTTTTTTATCAGCAGATTATCCAGAGTGGACAATACTTCTATGCTATTATTATACAGAATGAAAATAATCCCCTACTTTTCTTGTTGCAGAATTAAGTTCACAGTCCTCTTGGAATTGGCCTGATACTTCCCGTTCAGGTCATTCCAGATCATCATGTGTGTTTCCTCGCACACCTCAATCACCTGCTAAGCCCGAGCCACCTTCAGGGACGGAGTCCACATCTCCTCCTGCCAGGTCTCCTCTTGCCACAACGCCTACTGATCAGGTACTTGGATATGGACTTGGACAACTTGGACTCATTCGGCTTATACCCCATAGAAATAAATACCGTCGATTCGAATTTCGAAAATATACCTTTAATTCTGATTCAGAACTTTTGCGCATAGTAACCAGAAAAGTTTACGATAACCTGCCAGTCACACAACAAATTGTATTAACAACATCCAAAGGAGACGTTATGGCAATTTTGGAGACTAGTGGTGTTCTTAGTGGAATATATTGTAGACGTTCGGATAAGCCCCGGGTGAAAGTAAACATTGGCAGCGGTCAAATAACTTTCATGACCCAAGATGAAATGAAGGAATGTCCAGTAGGCTACCGGCGAAAAATAAAACTGAACTTTACAACAGTAGTTACAAAACAGGATTCCCTACAGCTAAACAAATAATTAATTTTAAGGAATGAATCTCGCGCTTCGCGTTTGAAAATAATTAGACCTCGCGCTCCAAACTCATGTGTTTATTCTTTGCATTTGAAATGCCTGAATAAATATATCAAAAATATCTCTTTTAGGTCGCAGTATTTATTATGCGTCCTCATATTCTAAATTTTTACCTAATTAAGTACAGTTAAAGATTAAGTTCCTCAAAGCTCTGCAGGCTTTGAGGTACACATTCTCATCGGGACTCTCGCACTGCCGCTCGATTTTTCAGTCATTTGTAAATGTATATTTTCTGAAGCACCTTAAAATAAATAAAAAGATGCATTCCTTTTTTAGCCATTTTTCTCTATATCGCGCTTTTGTGCTAATAATAGAATTTTAGTTTTAATATGATTTTTCATGGTCAACGCAAAATATACTGCAAGTCTTCTTTTAGATTTTTTGACGTATTTTGTGTCTTTTAGCGTGATAATGGAATTCTCGATTTTCTACATATTACTCACGATAGATAAAAACAAAATTACGAATCCAATTAGAAGATGGTTCGAAGACATTCTGTAGGTTTTTTCATGAGCTATAATTTCCCTTTCTGACTTTTTTTCATATTTTGCGTCGTTCGATTAAAAATTTGGACGTGTGGTGTCAAATTTTCGACAATTCTAATACTGGCTCAATCAGAAATGGTGAGAATGTAATAAACTATTACAAATTTGTATCTCTTTTTTGGGTTAAGAACTTTTTTTGTCAATTTGTTTTTGTAACTTTTGTCGTTTTTCTACCAATTTTTCATTATTATTTTTAATATGATTTTTGTTATTAATTTCAAAACTACGCGTTTTATCACATAGTGATTCATAAAAACTTTGCAGCTCTTTTGCGAGTAGAAAATTTTTGTCAAATCGCTTTTCCATAACTTGCGTCATTCTTCCACAAATTTTTATTTTCAATGCTATTTTTTACAAATAAAACAAAAACTAAGCGTCCGATGAAGAAGTGATTCATAAAAAATTTGTAGATTTTTTTATTATTACAATTTTTTAACCCTTTTTTACCGCCTTTAGAAGTGTGACTACAAAATGATATTTTTATTATTTTTTATGCAATCAAAATTCGAATTTTCGATTTTTAAAGAAAATTCAAAAAGTTTTTATGATCATCTTCTAGGACTTTCGAAAAGTAATGTTTTCAGTCATTGGGATCAATTGCTTGACTTTTTGAGTACTATGAATCGTTGTACATAAAAGTTCTAAATCTAAAAAAAATTGCTCCGAAAATTTCGAAATTGCTTTAACTTTTTGAATTTTTTTCCAAAATGGCTTGTTAACGAACTCGATCTTTCTTCTAGACCCTAAAAAAGCGTGCCGATGATCAATTTGATCTGTTCATTTTTTCGAGAGTTATCGTCTTAACGGACGGACGGTCGGACAGACAGTCAAACGCCATCGTAAAAACTTGATTTTTGAATTCAGTGGGTCTCAAGACGTGGAGATCCGTTAACAAACTGTTTTCTCTAATTTCGGCCAATCCTAATATTTCCTCAATCAGAAATGATGTGAATGTAAAAACTACAATACTTTCTTCGGACATTTTGTCCTATTTTGCCTTGTTATGTTAAAAATATGATTTTTGTTTCTATATTACTTTTTATGGCCAAGAAAAAATGTACTGGAAGTTCTCATTTATATTTTTACATATCTAGCGTCTTTAGGCGTAATACTGCAATTTTCGATTTTTTTACACTTATTTCGATAAATAAATTAAAATCGAGGAAAAATCCTCCTCATAATATAAAATGACCTTGAAACAAAATAATTATAAAATTTAGATCATTTTGTTTTGAATAAAAAACAACTGCCCAGAGTCTTAAAGCAGTGTCTCTAGAACGTGGGATTTCTCGGCCCCCACCTCCTCCCGTATGGGAGAAATACATTCAAACGCAGCGTGTTGGTGAGTCGACTTTTCTACATGCTGCGAAGGCCAGCCGAAAATGCATGAGCACGAAAGCTAGCTGGTCCGACATCACTAAGGACAATCTAGCTCAGTGTCTCCAGAACGTGGGATCTTTCGGCCCCCCTCCACTCACCCATCTGGGAGAAACACATTCAAACGTAGCGTGTCAGTGAGTCGGCTGTGCTAAAGTTGCGAGTACCAGCCTCGTGTAGAGCCAAAAATGCACGAGCACGAACAGGAGCCCCCCCCCCCCCTCCCACCAAGATTCGTTTTTTGTGACTAACTGGCTATTGGGAGGAGTTTTTAAGTACACTGAATTTTGCATGGTGTCACGAAAATGAAAGTGGATAAGAAAATTTAAAATGATTGTTTTGTAATGAATTCTACGAGAAAATTAAAAAAAAAGATTACAAAAAACCTTTTTTATTATTTCCTCAAATTTGTTAAAAGTATGTAAAAGTACTTAAAGCAAAGTTTAATAATTTTGCCACATTAAATCATTTTAAAAAAGTAAGGAACATAATTCTTATCAAGCTTTCTTGTGCAACTTCGTTATACAATTTTTTTAAGTAGCTATATGTTCGTTTAAAAATGTACTTTCAAATTTGAGTGAGCTTAAGAGATATTCAGAAATTTTCAAACGATTCGAAAATAATTAAAACTTGAAAATATTTTTTCAAGAATTTTTAAAGGTTTCTCAAAAATGAAAAACAAATCCTTTTAGGTCCTTAGGAATAATGAAAATAATTTTTATTTTAAAAATTAAATTTTAACGAATTTAAAAATTGTCTAGGAAGAATATAAAATATTTCATGGTAATCTTTTTAATTTTACTGAATTAAAATATATCAAATATAAACTTCAGAATCTTTAAAAGAATTTCGAAGGATTTTAAGGACCTAAAACTATTTTTCCTAAAATACCCTGGAAAAATTTAGAAGATTATAAGTAATTTTTTTACATCTTGAATCAAAGAACATACTTCTAACACATTTAAAAAGACTTAAATTCCTAAAAAAATTTTCTACTGATTCCAATTTTTCTTCAAGTTTTGGAAAATCGTTTAAGACGTAAAAAAATTGACTTATAATCATCTAAACTTTTCCCAGAAATGTTAAGAAAAATGGTTTCATCTCTTTGAAATCTTTCGGAATTCCTTTAGAGATTCTACATTTTATTTTTAAATTTCTTAAAAAATCTAAATTTCCACGAAAAATTAAGTTTAAAATTCGATTTGAGTCTGCTCGTTTCTTCTTAATATTGCTTGAATTTACTCGATTTTTTTTATTTATTAATCTTATCAAATTGCAACATTTTGCCTTAAAATCTTCTACAATCTTATTTAAAATTTTAGAAAATCCTTTGATATTTAAAAAAAAAACTTTTTTAATTTCTCTTAAATTACCTTTTGTTTAATAAAAAAACATTAAAAATTTTTATACGAATCTTAAGAAAATGCTGCTTCTAATCTTCAAATCTCCCAGATTCTTCCTTGATAATTTTTGAAGTCATAGATTTAATGCTTTCACGGTTTTCTGAAATTATGTTATATGCCAAAATTGCAAAATTTTGCTTTGTAATCTTTTTCAACTTATTCAAAATTTTTAGCAAATAATTAAAAAAAAATTTTTTTTTTATTTTCTCTCAAAATCCATGCAATTCCATTTTCGGTTGAAAATTTATCTTTTTAATTGAAAATCCGACTATATTCTGTTGTAAATTCGATTTTTTAAAAATATTTTTCAGTTGAAAATTTATTTATTCCATAGAAAATTAAACTATTTTGCAGAAAATTAAATTTTTTATCTAAAAATTTCACTTTTCCATTTTTGGTTAAAGACTTATTTTTAGTTTTAATATTAATTTTTTAAGTTAAATATTTAACAATTTTGTTGACATTTTTTCAAAAATTACCTTTTTAATTGAAAATTCATCCTTTTTAATAGAAGATTATTCTTCTTGTTTGGAAATTGGTATTTTGGTTGATAAATTAACTGTTTTGTTGACAATTTCATTTTTTTGTTTAAAAAAAAACATTTTCTCAAACTGAGAATTTAACTGTAACATTTTTGGTTGAATGTTTTTTATTTAAAAATTAAAGAATTTCTTTAAATATTAGTTGTTGTTATTTTTGTTTATGAAATGAACCGTCTCAGTTAAAAACGTATCTTTAATGGTAGAAAATTATTCATCTTGCATAAAAATGCATTATTTTAATTAAGAATTCATTTCTTTGGTTGAAAATACATTTTGAGGTAAAAATTCTTTTCTTTTGGTATAAAATGGTTAAAAGTTCGTGCAATTTTTTGGAAATTTAACTATTTTTATTCAAATTTTTGGGTTGTAATTTGTTTTAACTGTTAATGTAACCGTTTTTTGCTGGCAATTTATCTACTTTTTACAAAAATATTTTTTTTATAGTTTTAAAATTGATCTTTATAATTTTGAATTACTGTTTTCGGTAGAAAACTGCTGGTTTCAAAATTAAATTATTTGTCCTCAAATTTAATTTTTTACTTTAAAATTTAAATATTTTGTTGAAACTTTGATTTATTTGGATCAATAATTATTTTTCAACTGAAAATTGAACTATTTAATTCTTCGTTGAAATATTGTCTTTTTAGTTGAAAATTCATCTTTAGAATGAATATGAAACTTAAACAATAAGTCTTCGATCAAAAATGGAATTTTTAACAAAAGAAGTTAATTTTGAAGTAGAAAATGTTTAATTTTAATTAAAAATAAAACCGTTAAATTTACATTAAAAAAATAATTTTGAATAAAAAAAGCAATCGAATGTAAAACAAAATAGTGACATTTTCAACCAAAGAATTGATTTTACAAAGAAAAAGAATAATATTATTCTGAAAAAGTCGAAATTTTAACAAAATTTTAACAAATAATTTAATTTTTTACCGAAAACATAATTTCACAATTTTACAACTGGAAAACTGGTTAGTTTATCAGTTTAAAAAATAAATTTACAGCTAAAAACTTTTCAGCAAAATAGTTTAATTTCCAAAACAAAAAATATGAATATTTTACTGAGAAAGGTAAATTTACCAGCACAAAATAACAACAAATTTTGTACAAAATTGTTAAATATTTAAAAAAGAAATTTTAAATAAAAAATTAAAAGAGGTAAATTATCAAGAAAAAATCAATTTGAAAACGAGAATAATAATTTTCTATATTAAAAAAGCTGAATTTTCAACTGAAAAAGACCATTAAAATTTTTGTTTAACAAAATCGTTAAATTTTCAAACCAAAAATGGAATGGAATCAATTCTGAGAGAAAATTGAAAAAAGTTCTTTGTAACTTTATTTTCAGAAATTTGGAAACGATTCAAAAATATGTAAAACTTGCAAAAATTTTTTTAGAATTTTTTAAGGTTTCAAGAAATTTAAAATAATTTTTTATTAAGTAAAATTAATTTTAAGAAAATTCTTTAAACATTTTAAACAATTACGAAAGGTTTAAGACATTGTCGAAGCATCTGAAAAATTTTAAAGGCATTTTTTTTAAATTTTGCACAATTAAAAAAAAAAAAGGAAAAATTTGAATAATTTTTAAAGATTAGAGGATCAGAAGGCCTGACAAGATTAGAAAAAAAGATTGTAAAGAGCAAAATGTTTCAATTTCATTAGGTTAAAAAGTTTAAAAAAATGTAAATAATCGATTAAATTCCAGAAATATTTAAAAATATACTGTTTTTATAATCTTTTTAGACCTTCTAATCTTCTAATCTTTAATAAGATTCAAATTTTACCTGAATTTTGTTTATTCTGCAAAATTAAAAAATAATTCCTTTAAAGTTTTTCAGATTTTTTGAGAATTTTTGAAATCTTTTGCAAAGTCCTTAAATGTTGTAAAATAATCTTTTAAAATTACTCTCCTTCATACAGGAGAGTGGTGGGGCCGAAAAATAATTTCATAATTTCATCATTATAATTTCAGCAAAATTAATATTTTTTTGTTCAATTTTATAATTTTTTAAACAAATACATTATTGCGGTATTTTAAAAGGAAAAATTTTTTTTTTCAGACTTTTTCACTGGAATGTTCATAACAAATTCAGCGAAATTTATAATTAGCCGACAAATTTTATGATTTTTTCAAAAATATAACAAACGAATGAAGAGAGAAGACAAAAAAGTCTGATAGGATAATAATAGTATTTTATTTCTGACAAAGATATAAAATTGTTTCTAAAGTCAGGTATTACTTCTTCAAAGAATAAAAACTTTTCATTCCTTAAAATGAATTATTGGTTCAGCTCTAGGGAATCCTGTTTTGTAACTACTGTTGTAAAGTTCATTTCTATTTTTCGGCGGGAGCCTACTGGACATTCCTTAATTTCATCTTGGGTCATGAAAGTTATTTTACCGCTGCCTATGTTTATTTTCAACCGGAACTTACGATTACGTCTCGAATATATTCCACTAAGAACACCACTAGTCTCCAGTATTGCCATAACGTCTCCTTTAGATGTTGCTAATACAATTTGTTGTGTGACTGGCAGGTTCTCAACATTATTTCTGGTTGCTACAA
The DNA here is from genome assembly GCA_010014905.2 of Druon quercuslanigerum. Classification (NCBI taxonomy): domain Eukaryota; kingdom Metazoa; phylum Arthropoda; class Insecta; order Hymenoptera; family Cynipidae; genus Druon; species Druon quercuslanigerum. The sequence continues at coordinate 8,032 of JAAAKG020207921.1, read as the reverse complement.
GCAGAAGGTCTGGATCAGATTTAAAAGTGTATCTTCGAAATTCGAATTGCCGGTACTTATTGAGATTGGGTATAAGCCGAATAAGTCCAAGTTGTCCAAGTCCATATCCAAGTACCTGATCAGTAGGCGTTGTGGCAAGAGGAGACCTGGCAGGAGGAGATGTGGACCCCGTCCCTAAAGGTGGGTCGGGCTTCGCAGGTGATTGAGGTGTGCGAGGAAGCACAGGTGATGATCTGGAATGACCTGAACGGGAAGAATCAGGCCAATCCCAAGAGGACTGTAAACTTAATTCTGCAACAAGAAAAAAGAGGTTTTTTTTATAATACATTTCGTTACATTTCGTTCATAACCCCTAATATCAAGTGTATTTTTGGTGAGCAAATTAATTCTTATATTTCTGTCAAAGCGTTTTCTGAGAAAACTAAGGGGTATTTGTACAATTTTTGTACATGTGCAAGAAAATCTACTAGCATGTGACGTGATGACAGTTAAATAGTTAACAAGTTTTAAATCAGTTGTTATTGCCTCCTTTAAAGCTTTCACTTTAAGAGTAACCACATTAGTAAAAAAATTTTATATTTCTCTTGCCTATGTGCCCCTATTACAAGCAGTAGTAATTTCTTCAGGCCAGAATCTTTAAACTTTTTGCGACGACGGGTGTTCTATACTTCTGTCAACCTTCTGCATTCGCAAGTTCTGATTCATCCAAAGCTTGCTTTGAAAGACAATATTTATAAATCTCCTTCACTATCTATTCCGAATTCCAAATGCATTTCATCAAATTTCCTTTCTTCTCTAACAAACTGAAATTAATTTAATTGATTTAATTAATTAAAAATTTAATTTCTAAACATTAATGTATCTGCAGTAGTTAGAGTATCGTTACTTTTAGCGTTAAATACATTACACTCTTTTTTTGAAATACAAATCAAGAGGATAATTAAATCATTTTATTTTTGTTTAAAATCTGGTTAAAATAATTTTCGATCATTTTTAGCGACGCGAAGAGTTGCTGTAATAGCATGTACTTTATTCGTTGAAAGCTCATGCCTTGTTCAAATTTTGAAAATATCTTAAGCATAAAGACACGACCGTTTTTTGCCTTCTGATTGCTGTTCAGTCGAAAAAATTTTTTAAGGCTTTCCATTGTTCTGAGGCAATGATATTATAGTATTTCTTTCTGATTAATTTTTTTCAATTTTTGTCACTTTTTTATTTGAAATCACTTTAATCACATGACACACAAAGTGTTCTTTTTCTTTGAGTGTTGTGACGGGGCATTATAGACGCCGTTCAAAAACCGTAAAACTAGATAGTTATCTTCAGAGAATCACTGGGGAAATGAGCCTAGAATAACGATTCCATTAAATTCCATAATTTGACGCCAACCTCGGAACTCCTTAAAAATCTTATTGATTGCATTTGTTTAATTACTCGATAATCTTTCGTTCCATATACTTTTATGGAATTTAAAACGGGTAAACGACCACCCACGACTACTAGCTGTCAACATCATCAGAGAGGCTAAGCTATGGAACCAGAAGAGGAGGTTTCTCAGTATATGCGCAGTGGACGAGATTCCCGCTACGCACAAGAATACTGCGAAACATAGGGCCAATCGGCTGCGGAGAATCTGCGCGCTGACTGGAGTCAGCGCACCCCCGGGAACAGCAAAAATGGAACGCGACCAGCGTCCACTCGCGAACTGCATGTAGCGACGGTGCGGCACCATGCTGCCTAGAAGCCAACTGCAAGTTGTCTCATTTCCTCACGGTCCCTCTCACTCCAACAATCTTAGTACAGTCCTCTAATACTAGGGATGCTTCGGCTCACAATTGAGAATGAACCGAGATGCATCTCTAAATTCATTCGTTATTCTGGACTCCAAGAGTGAGCACTATTCTGAACTCTGACTGAGAAAAAGCCTGTCTTGCAAGGCTTAGTATTTTTAGAATCTCAGACCATCGTAAAACTGAACTAAAACCAGAGGAACGGGCATTTCTTTTGCTTCTACTCTTGTCTTTTATAAACTTTAAAATTTGCCCTTTCAACATCGTTGAACTTTGTTGTCGTGTAAATTTCTTCGTGGTTGACCTCGGTCAACGCCGTGGCCAGTTTATAACTTATAAAAGTACTTTTGGGACACGGGTCCCCCCATGTATAATATCGGGTCAAGAATTATTCTAAACAGTAAAAATTACGTCATGTTAAAATGTGGTGTTTTATATTATTCATATGTAACCTAATCCCTCTTTCGTGCGTCACTCCTTACTTACACCACTCTATCGGAGCGGTTGGAGCAGCCAGATAGTGCCTCAGTTTTGTTTTACATTTTCGTAGTTTTGGTAAAAACTCCCTGTAGCCCTTATGGCAAATTGTTGAACGCATCTGCGAGTCCAACTCATCAGTAACATCGCAGAATTCGTAAAAAATTAATGATTGGCCAAAAGTGCAGTTATAGTGTATATCGTTTCTAATATGATCTTCAAATTTTCTTAACCTTTCGGTGTACAAGCAATATGTGAATTTCCCATTACTAATTCTGAAAGGCACTTTTTGCACTATCCTGTTTGATTTCTTTCTTTCGCATCTGATTTATTTTTCTGCAAAATTGCTGTATCCTTGTGTTCTAATGAAGTCAAGTAGGTCACATTCGCATATCTGGTTTTTTGATTTATAAATTTGAATGTAAAATAGTTCGGTAATTTTATTTTATGCACTTTTTTTCGCTTTAGTATTACCACTTTTGACCGTACGATAAACAAGGATTCTGCGGGCATTGCAAACAACTACAGGGCATGGTGAGCTTAAAATGACTTTAAATAAAATGGGCTCCGAAACGAGATTTTATCGCTGATTTTATTAATGTGGACCTCCCTGAGTAATTTCCCACGAAAATGAAAATAATCGATGGGCCGTTTTTCATTTTGGGCCCTCATGGTGGGTCCCAACTGAGTTTGCTTGGCTAGATTAAGAATCTATGTTGAGTCTTAAGTAAACAGTATTTTAAATATAAAGCTGGCAACAAAAGCTTACCGAAAGGACTTTGTAGCATGCGTTTAAATAAGCTGTATCAATAAAAAAGACTAATAAGAAACTATTAGAAGTTCCTTAATTAATTTCAATTATGTCAATTACCTTCAAAGTGTAGTTAGTCAACGATATGAAAATTTCTTATCCTTTTTTGCTAAAGTTCATTGACATAAACGCAATTTGTCAACACGTGTTAAAAGTATTGAAGCATTGATATCACAATCTCCTTTAAAAGTTCAAAATCAGATTATTTCGTCAACATGAAAAAAGCAGAGTCTAAAGGAACTGAGTAAATCAACTCCATGATCAACAATTAGAGATTAATTTTAATCCATAAAAATTAAAGGAAAATGCAGTTTAGCATGTCAGGAAAAGTTTTGGTTGGAGTCGCATCCATAGTTCGTGTTGCAGCAAAGAACAAAAAAATAATTAAACCTAATTTATAGCAAAATCTTTCCACTGAAATTCACTCATTAGATAACTTTTTTAACGTAAAATTTGTTTACTTAAAACTACTCAAAATAATAAAACTGTTGAAAAAAAAACCAGATTATAGCTTTGGTATCGGCTTAAAGCAACTATAATATCATTTTAGCGAGTAATTTTGGTCTAATTTCGTCTTAATAATAACAAAGTTACTCAAAATAAGCATTTTGAAAAAAAGAAATAAAAACTCTTATTCTACTCAAGTGAACTGTGTTGGGGCCCACCATAAGGGCCCAAAATAAGAAACAGCCTAATCGATTATTTTCATTTTCGTTGGGAATTTCTCAGGGAGCTCCACATTATTAAAATCAGCGATAAAATCCTTTTCAGAGCCCATTTTATTTCCAAAAACTAAAATTTCTAATCTAATACAATTGTTTTTTTCTTTAAGACGGAGTAGAAAAATTTTCGCATGGTATTCATCATGCGTTCCAGTATTGTCTTTCGATTTTGTGGACTTTTCTTACGATTTTTTCACAACAACGCACTTCCTCAAAATATTCAAAAATATTAAACAACTGCAGAATGCGCGATCCGCTATTGACAAAGATATCTTGCCTACTCACTGCTAGTAAAAATTATTTTCAGGGAAGTTGTTCTAAATATGTTTACCTTCTCAATGTTTAAATTCGCGCTTTGTTGCTTATTGTGGTTGTGGTATCACAGAAGTTTATGATGATAGGAATATTTAAGACGTACTTTAAAGACTTTATTATATTTTTTTATAAAATTTTATTTTAAAAAGTTGAAATTTTGAGGTCTTAAGATTATTTTTTTAAATTTTATAATTTACTAGAGACGTCTTTTGGACGTCCTTAAACCGCCTTTAAATTTCTGTTTCAAAAACTATATATTATATTATTATACTTACCAATTGAATTAACTACCAAGCAAAATACCAAAGTATAAACGACCATCATCTTTCCCAATCGTATGTAAAAGTGCTTTTAAAAATGAAAGTAATTATTATTCTGTTGCTGTATTTGACTAAAAATTTTTTATCTCGTCGATCATATAGCCACAAGCTTATTTTCCTGATATTATCTTGTATATTTAGAGATTTTGTTTGCACTTCGTGGCCCAGCTTCGATGGAAAAAAATTATTTACTAAGACGGTTAAAATAAATATCACAATTTATATATTCTTTTGCGTTTTAGGATGAAAGATGTATAATTTAATTGGCGTAAATGACCGAGGACATGCCAGCACAAACTGATTTATACAAATAAGACAAATTAGTTTATTTTTTGTTACATAATGTGCAACGTCGATATTCACAAGTTTGAGACTTAAACAAATATAATTTATAATTTAATGTAAGATAGTTGGTAATTTAAAGTTTTAAGAGCGTGGATATTAAAATTGGTCGTAAAATTTAAAGAAGGGCTTGAATCTTAAATAAATCTCTGAATCGTATGTCCATTTCTTGAGCAGCTTGAACCTACGATACCTTATTGCTACAGGAAGAAGGGATTGATGGGTTAAAATTAAAAGTTGTTAGTTAAAAATTATTTCTTGAAAACTCCTGGAGAGGCGACCATAATTCACAAGAAGTTTATAACGAGTACCTTTTTCCCTTTTTTCAAAAACCAACAGCCCTCGGGACATAGGTTAACGAAAGTCGAACTTTCAGACCATCCTAGCCTGTTACAGATTCATCTTAAAATTCCACTCATTAAAAATTAAGATAGTTTAGCTTTATAGACACAAATCGACGTGTCCAAACGATAAGGTGCTATCTCTGGCGGTGAAACATAGAAGCTTAAGAATTTCATATAAATAATATTGAAAGCGCAACGCCCTGTCAAGTACGGAACCTTTCTATTTGGTTCTGTCGAGATGGCACCTTGTCATTTGGAAACCTCGAATTAATGAAATCTTAAGCACAACGCATCGAATTGTTAAAGCTAATAAAACCAAAAGCAAATGAAATTATTTTAAGAAAATAAATTAAAATAAGCCAGAGGAACGAGAACATATGCAGGAAACAACAAATTTAAGAGAATAATATTTTATTTCCAAAAACGATAGAGTTATTCTCCAAGTCAGATATAACTTTCGGCGACAAAGTTTCAATTTTTCGATTGAATTATTGGTTTAGATTCAGAGAATCCTGCCTTTCAACTACTATCTTGAAATACAAACTTATTTTGCGGCGGTGGCCGACTGGACATTCCTTAAGTTCGCCGTAGGTCATTTTTGTAATAACACCGCTTTTTATGTTTATTTTGACTCGGGGTCTACTTGTCTTTGTACTATATATTCCACTAAGAGCACCGCTAGTATCCAATATTGCAAAAACATCACCACTGGATGTTGCTAATACAATTTGTTCTGTGATGGGTAGACTCATACATACATCGTTTTGTACTAACCGCAGAAATCGGGAATTAAAAGTGTATCTTTTAAATTCAAATCGCCGGTACTGATTGGCATTGGGAATAAGCCGAATAAGTCCCAGTTGTCCAAGTCCATATCCAAGCACCTGATCAGCGGGAGGTCTGGCAAGAAGAGACTGAGGTTCGAGAGAAGAAGATGAGGGTCTAGAATCACCTGAGCGGGCAGTATCAGGCCAATTCCAAACAGACTGTGAACTTAACTCTGAAAGAAGAGATGAAGGATAATTTTTTGTTTCAATAAAACTGGTAAAAAAGGCTCCATATTGTTGGAGCGTATTTTGCTCCTAGGATCATTTGATTCTCGAGATCATAATGCCCTGTCCATTCGGATAATTCTGATCTGCTTCCAGGGCTTGTCATACTAAACAAAATGGCCGCCAATTTCTGGTGCTGATGGCCTGATGTTCTTAATTCTTTAGTGCCTTTAATTCTTAATTCTTATATCAGGTTTCATTAATTTTTATAACTTTTCAAGTACAATGCACGATCAGAACTCGTACAAAATTCGGATATGAGCTAAATGACACCAAGGCTGTCGGCCATCTTGCTTTGACTTGATAGTTGAAAGCATTTGATTTTATTGTGATTTCGAACATTTTTGTGCTCTGAATGTATTATTTTATTATACTTACCAATAGAATTAAGTACCAAGTGTAAAACCAAACTACAAAAGACCCTCATCTTTCCCAATCAGGCCAAAAGTATAGTTAGCAATGTAAAGTACTGAATATTCTGTTGGTTGATTTGGCTCTTAAGTTGTTATCTGATAGATTATATCGTTTCTAAAGTTTCTTTATCTAAGACTATCGTTCATATTAAGAGATTGTGTTTACATTTCATCAGGCAATTTAAAAGACTAAAAATTATTTCCTAATCTGGTTAAAATAGGTATCATGATTTACATAATCATTTGGGTTTTATGGTGATAGAGGTATGAAAATTTAATATCAGGGTAAGCAAACAAAGATTGAATCACTCAATTTTTTCAACAAAAAAAATCAAAAAACATTTTAGCCGTACCTGTAATGAATTTTATTAATAAAGCATCTACTGCATTTTTATGCTATAAGAAAATGTTGTTTTTATTTTTCACAGTAGAACGTGGAAAGAGATTTAAAAAATTGGTCAAGCACCTCCATAATATTGAGTTTTTAATCATGACTCAGAAATTTTCAGTTATAGAGAATTTAAATTCAAGGTAAATTTTTATTTTGTTTATTTTTTAACAAAAAATGATCAATTCTCAACGAAAAATGTAATAAATAACGTTTCAAAAAATAAAAAATTAAGATCAATAACAGTTGAATTCAACCAGAAAAGAAATTTTTTTAACAAAATAGTTAAATTTTAAAGAAAAAGAAAGCAATAATAATCAATTTTTAACTGAAAAGATGAATATTAAATCCCGATAGTTAAGTTTTTAACTAAAAGAAAAATTACAACAAAAAACCGAATAGTCAAATTTTCATTTTTGTTATGATACTTACAAATTATGAACTAATTTAAACATTGAGACCAATTTTTCTAAAATTAAATAGGAATTTCCCACTTCTTTTCTTTGTCAAAAATAAAAAATTTTAATTATACTTCTTAATGGTAAAACAATTATTTAAAAATTTTGAAATGAAAAGTACCCTAATATGGAAAATATAAAAAATCTAAAAAATTCTACTACCAAAGGCTGAAAATTAAATAAACCTAAACTACATTTAAAATGGAAAAAATGTTTGGTCGTCAAGAATGGTGATAATACAAGTTTTTTATACCTAAACCCTTCAAAACTTTAATTATTCTTTAGTAAATTGAAATCGTTTAAAAATTAAAAAATTGTAAATTCTTAATAATCCTTTTCAAAATTAAACCGTTTCAATTGTAAATGCAAAATTAAAACTTATGAAAGGGAAAAATTAATTTGGTGTTATTTTTTAAAATTCTTCATGACTTTAGAAGATTTTCAACTGGACGAAGAAGGCATGAGGTTTTTTAACAAACTAAAAAACCCTTACACGGAAGACACCATCAACAACTTGAAAACATGGGTACATAAACCAGCAAATATTATTAATTCTAATCCAAAAATCATTTTTCATCATCCTATAAGTATAGGTCAATA